>CAUYLG010075584.1:0-36595 GCA_963573385.1 Cacajao melanocephalus
GAAGGGGAGGAAGGGGAGGAAGGGCAAGAAGGGGAGGAAGGGGAGGAAGGGGAGGAAGGGGCAGGAAGGGGAGGAGTGGGAGGAAGGTGCAGGAAGGGCAGGAAGGGGAGGAAGGGGCAGGAAGGGCAGGAAGGGGCAGGAAGGGCAGGAAGGGGAGGAAGGGGCAGGAAGGGCAGGAAGGGCAGGAAGGGGCAAGAAGGGCAGGAAGGGGCAGGAAGGGCAGGAAGGGGCAGGAAGGGGCAGGAAGGGGAGGAAGAGGCAGGAAGAGGCTGTCCCCTCTGCAGGGAAGATGCGTCTATGAAGGTGCAGGACACGCCCCCAGCACCAGCGGCCAGGAAGGGCACATCAAAGTCACAGGAGATGCAATTACATCCCTTTAATTGGCGAAAACTGGGACGGGAATGCAGACGACCTTGGCTGGGGGAGTAGGAGAGCAGAAAGCGGGAGCCAGTTCCATGTGGGCGCACACAGCGCGGTGCTGGCGGGTTTATGCGTGCTCAGTACTTTACAGATAACATGCTAAGGATGCCTGTGAGTCCCTGCGGCTGCCCTAACAAATTATGACAAAATAGGTGGCTTCACACAGCATCAATGCATTCCCTTCTGATTCGGGGCGAGAAGTCTGAGGTGAAGCTGTGGGCAGGGCCCTGCTGCCTCTGAGGCTCCAGGAGGCTCCTGGCGGCCTCCTCTGGCCTCCGAGGGCCCAGGAGTTCTTGGCTCTGGCTGCCTCCTCCACCATCTCTACTCCTGTCCTGGACCTGGGCGTCTTCCCTTGGCAATCTGTGTCTTCTCCGTCTCCCATAATGACACCTGTCATCGGATTCAAGGCCATCCTGAATTCAGCATAATCTCACCTCGAGATCCTTCTCTTAAGTACATCTAAAAAGACACTTTTTCTAAAGACAGCCCCATTCACAGGCTCCAGGGCGTAGGGCGTGGCCGTATCCTTTTGGGGCACCACTCAAGCCACCGCAGTAAAGAGAGAATGGGTTAGCAGAAGTGGGTCTGGTGTGAGGGCGACGGGCACGCGTTCGTCCCGAGGACTGGCGTGCGTCTGGGGCCCTGTGGATAAAAACACCAGTGGAATGCCGATGGGGCTGAGAGAGGGGATGGTGTCCTTCTCCTGTGGGGCTTGCGATAGAACGCTGTGCTCGAGACCACCCAACCGGCAAGAGCCCCGAAGCCAGGCGGGCAGGACCCCTAAGCAGGGGGCTTTCCAATCACAGCAGGTGCCTCTGTGCCTTAACACCCAGGCCCCAGCGGGGGCCCCTTCGCTGGTGGGGTGTGTGGGGCTGTCCGCGCGTGTGTATGTCTGTGTGCGTGTGTGTACGTGCATAGAAAACGCATGAGAATTCTGAGCAACAAAGAAGCCCCAGCTGCGGAAAAAAGTCCCCTGGCAGTGCGCTCAGAGAGGACGAGGGTGGCTCTGAGTCCCTGCAGGCGTCACGGCTCCCAGGGTGGCGGGGGCCCTGGCCTGCGGGCTAGCCGCCGGCCCTTCCTTGCCACTCTTGTTTCCAGCCTCCCTCCGCTTCTCAGACACGTTTCTTTGTTCTCCTTTATGTATCTTCATAAGCTGCCTTAAATCCTGTTTGAACAAGGCAGGGCGTAAATAGATAAATAAATAAAAATCCCCTTGCTGCGGATTGTAAACCGTCTTCCTGAGGCCACAGGCCGGCTCCAAAGACGCTGGTTCATCACTCCTCGGACAGCTCCTGCCCAGGCCCCGGTGTTGGATGCAGAAAAACCAGCCGGTCTCATTCTCCGCCAGCATTTATAGAGCGCCGGCTGGGTCCTCTCTCAACGCAGCTGCAAGGGAGGCCGCGGGAGCCCTGTCCCTCTCCGGCAGCTGGGGGTGAGGCCGGCGGGGTTTCGGGGGCTGACCAGCATCCCTGGACCGTGTGCTCTGCCCTAACTGATGTGTGCGGAGGCCTTGGAGGTGGCGGCCCCTTGGCCACTCTCCTGTGCAAAAGAGATTCCAGATGCCCCCAACACAAACTAAGCCCATGTCTCAGAAAATATTTGCTTTAATTGTGTGCCGTTTTCATACTCTCACCTGCCCTGACCTTCCTCCAAGCAGGGGTCCTGAAGAGCGGGGACCCCGTGTTGCATGCAGGGGCTCGCAGGGTTCCCAGTGCAGAGAAGACACCCATCGGTGCTCACTATTGATTAACTGATTGGCTGAGAAGCCAAAAAAAGTCACACTGCTGAGTAGAGGCTGGACTCAAAGATGAGCAAGTTTCCTTCACCATCAAATGTACCAGGACCGCAGTGTGTGTGGGTGCGTGTGTGCACACGGGGTGTGAGTCTGGGGCAGGCAAGGTGGAATCGCCTAGTAATCTCTGTTGCATCATTTTTGTCCTTACACAAAGCTCTGCTTTTGTCAGTGACTCAGACACAAATCAATAGCCAGCTTTGAGTGTGAGTGTGCAAGTGTGTGTGTGTCCTGGGGGTGGGTGACAGGAAGTCATCCAAGTGCTGCCATGATTGCAGGGAACTCCATCTGCCCCGCTCTCTTCCCACCGCCCAAAAGGCGGGTCACATTTCAGAGGCAGGAGGAATCCGAAAACAATCGTGCTGCCCAAGGTCCTTTCCTGTGATGAATGGCTCTCACCCCCTCTGCCTCCCCATCCTACACTTTCAGTTTTGTGTCAGAGTTAGGATATTCCTGCTTCGAGTGAGTGATAGGGAGAGGCTATCAGGGGCACAGGAGCAGCCGGAGCTCCGCAGCCATATTTCCCATGAAATGACACAATTTATTTCAGGGAACACACATATATTTTATGGGCTGGGGTCATGGCTGTCCTCTGCATTGGCCTGGACACACACATGGGTTGTGCTTGGCTGAAGGTGTGGGACTGGAGATATTAGATTCCTGCACATGCCCAGCGCAGCCAGAGCCCAGGTCAGTGGAGGCCACGGGAGAAGTCACTGGGAAGGTGGGCGTGTGGGTGGCCGTGGGTCTGGATTTGGGGCCAGTCACATTGCTTATGGATTGGCTTCAGTGAGGAAAGCCGTGGCGCCATAGGAAGGACCGTGGGTGTGGGGTGGACCCTGGCTCTTTGCCTATGACAATGTCACCGATGCCTCTGCCCCTCGGGTTTCTCGCCTGTGAAATGGGATGGCAACGCTGGCTCCGGTCTTGACCCAGTGAAGCCGCGGTGGGGACTCAGGCTTACGTGCTGCAGACTGCACAAGGCTGTGGGAAGCCAAGTGATTAACACGAGGTCATTTCCTCCAAAGGTATTTTTAATCGTTTTTATGCAGAATGAGGAATAATTGATGACCATTTAAAAACCCACACACATTCATCACATCAGCGCTTGAGACAAATTAATGACGGGAGCGGGAGCCGGGATCCTGGGGACTGGGGTTCTGTGGAGTGCCCTGCTGGTCCTCAAGTGGGTGGCCCCTAAAACCCCCATGGGCCGCAGCTTCCTCGCCTGGGAAAGGAGAGTGAAGCTCAGTGGCCCGCGGTTCAGGCCCACTGACGTCACGTGGATGGGTGCTTCGCTGCTCGTCTTGGGGGATGGTCTGCAATTTTTCTGCTCAAACAGAAAGACCTGTGGGTCAAGTCAGGCGCCAGACGCCTCTGCAGCCTCTGCTCCAATGACTCCCCATCCTCACCTCTCCACAGGGTCTTCGAGGCTGGTCTGCACTGCCGTGTCCCCGCAGGGCAGTTCTGAGGATGACCCACAGGCAGGGAGGACGCCAGGTGCAGTGCCCGACCGGTGGCAGGAGGGGGGCGCGTTGCCTCTGCAGGTGGAGGCCCTGCTCACCTCACAGCAGCCAGGACAGAGCGCCAAGCTGTGGAGGACAGTGCGGACAGTGAGTTCCCCCAGGAAGCCAGAAAGGGCATAGGTAAGGGTGCGGGCAGTGGGCAAGGCCAGGATGGGGTCCAGGCGAGGCCACCGGTGAGTGGCACAGCTCCGGGGAGGTCTCCTAGGCTCTGAGCCTTTGTTTCTTCAGTCTCTAAAATGGAGGATGAGGGTTGAATTGTGTTTCCCCAGGAGATGTCCAAGTCCCGGCCCCTGACCCCTGGCCCCTGTCTTTGTAGATGTAAGTAGGTTAAGATGTAGTCATGCTGCATCAGGGTGGCCCCTCGCCCACTGCCACTGTCCTTATAAGAAGAGTGAAGTGTGGGTACGGGGGCACACAGGGAAGGGAGAAGGCCTGTGAGGACGGAGGCTGAGACCAGAGCCATGCAACTACAGTCCAAGGTGCCACAAGGCACGGAAGCCAGGAGAGAGGCCTGGATGCTCTCACACCCTCCCGGGGCCCTGCCCTGTGGACACCTTACTGTAGGACTTCTAGACTCCAGAGCTGCAAGAGAACCCATTTGTTGTCTCAAGCCATCCAATTCATGGCACTTTGATATGCAGCCCTAGAGGTCTAACACATGGGGTGCGAACCCCAAGCTCAGGGGATCCCCCAAAGGCTGAATGAGACGGCACAGGTGAAGCACTCACCCAGGGCCCCATTCACTATGTCAGTCAATCCGGGGTGCTTTGGCTGTGATTAGAGCCTAAGAGGCCGTCATAGGAAGCTCAGCCTCCCCGGGGTGAGGGTGGAGCATCTCCTGGCACTGAGAGCCCGTGGGGACGTTGGAGGACGGGGGGACCACTGGCGCTGTCTTCAAAAGGCTGGCTGTGCAGCCCGTGCTCTAGAAGACTGGATGGCAGACGGGGCCTCCACCTCTCCCTTTCATGTATCTTATTGGCATTTATCCACAATTACTCATCACTCAAAAATTTACTCTGGGTCAGACATGATACCAGGAACGAGGAGAGAAAAGTGCTACAGAGGGCGCTGGCAGTCTAGCGGGGTCACGGAGATGGAAGCAGGCGACCTTTTCATACATGCCAAGTGCAGTCAATGAAATATACATGAGACGTCACGGAAGCTGGAGGGGGTTCCAGAGCACCCTCAAGCAGCAGGGGAAGTGCTTGGAGGAGAGCAGGGACCAGCGGCTGCAAGGCCAGCCTCCTTCTAGCCAGGCCCGGATGCAGCAGCTTTGGGCTAAGTGCTGGGTGCAGCTTAGGGGCAGCTCACACGGGGCCTCCTCATCAGCAGGGAGCCAGGCTGCGCCCTATCCATCAGTAGGACCCCACCTCGCCGCCCAACAGTCAGTGGGAGCGTGCGGCCCACAGATTGCCAGCCCTGCCCTGTAGCTTCCCAACCCGTGGTGTCTGGCATCAGCGGGGTGGGAGGGCCACTGATGGAAGATGCCGGGAGGATGTCAGGCTTTGAAGCATTTTACACGGTGGCATCGGGGACTTGGGATGTGTCCCTGTTTTCATTTTAGAAAGAACCCTTTGTGGCATTACGTAGGGTGGAGGAGACGAGAATGGAAGCAGCCGCTCTGTGAGATGGAGTCTCTGGGGTCCTGGAAGAAGAGGGCAGTGAGCAAGGCCTGAGTGAAGGCGACTGGGACAAGGAGAACTGGGAAGAATGGTCCCGCCTTTCTTCGCTCACACGGCAGCTTGAGGGACAGACAGGGAGGTGCACATTGTCTCCCCGGAATGGCACCAGGAGAGGCTCCGACGACAGGCAGTGTCACTCGGTTGAGGGCCATCTCACTGCCAAGGGGCCCACATGGGAAGCTCCTGCCCCTCCATGCCCGGGGGTGGGAGGAGAGGGGAGGGCTGGGCTTGGGAAGCACCGTGCCAGCGTCGCGGACAGAGCCCAGCTAAGGCCCTGATGAGGGGGCCTCGGGATGGCGGTGCCTGGGCTGGGAGTGCACACGTGTGTGAGTGTGGCTGGCCTGGGGTCCAGCCCTTGGCCGCAGCTCCTTGCAGAGCAGCCATCCACGGGCTATGCACCAGGTCCAGCATCAGGCCATGTGGGAGGCCGGCCGAGCAGAACCTTCGCGAGTTCCTGGTGGTGGGCCTGGAAAATCACACAGGATTCTGGCCTGGAGCTGAACTCCCCGGCTCCTTGAGAAATAGAGATGGTTATCCAGGCATGTAAATGGCGGCCATGGTGGTGGATAGGTGTGGACTAGTGGAGGCCAGTCATGGAGGAATTGGACGGCTCATGTTTCTAGCCTGGGGGGCTGGGGAACCGGGACCACCTAGCAGATTCTCTCACCTGGGCCACGGACACGTTCTGAGTGATTGTGCCGGCCACGCAGGCAGTGGCCAAGGAGACCGGCGAGGGCCGCGCCCAGGTGGCCAGCACTAAGGAGGAGGGCAGGCCGTGAGAGCAGTGTGGCATGAGGGACCTGGGGGACAGCAGCTGCCACCTGGCAGGTGGCCACCTGCTCCATGAATTGGAAGCTGGACAGGAGGTCAGGGCTGAGCAACAGGCACTCAGGATGGCGTCTCTCCACCTGCAGGTAGATGGAGCCACCCAGGGCCGTCTCATGGGTGGGAATGGCCTTTGCTGTGTGGTCACCCTGTTCAGTTCTGTGGTTGCCATAATGAAGGACCACAAACTCACAGTCATGCAGATGTGCTGTTCTATCTCCCGGTTCTAGAGGTCAGAAGCCCACAGGCCGGTGGGGGTGCAGAGGGGACTCTGCCCGGCACCTTCCAGCCTCTGGAGGCTGCCCGCTCTCCCTGGCTGTGGCCCCTTCCTGCGTCTCCCCGACCTCTGTCTTCTGTTAACAGAGCGCCTACTCCTCTCTGTGTCCAACCCCTTGTAAGGACCCTGGTGATGACACCAGGTATAAGCCCCCGCCTCTGGGTCATTCTTTGCTGGGGCCGTCCTAGGCATTGTAGAATGCTCAGCAGCCACCCTGGCTTCTGCCCACAGGATTCTCCAAGCCCCTCCCTCCAGTTGTGACCTTACCTACTGTTCCCTGGGGCCAAAAGGGACTCTAAGCTGAGAACAAAGGACTCAGACCAGTAATTTGAGTGAAGTGACACTGACGTTGAGGCCACGCCCCGTTTGAACCGCTCTCCTGTGCCTCCGTGGCCCTATGACGAGTGTCCACAGAAGTGCGGCTGCTGATGCTCCAGCCCACCCTGTCTCTGCCCACCTGGGTCCCGCTTGCCTCAAGCTGCAGAGTAGCTGTGGTCTCAAGATGTCTCTGAAGAATCTGGAAGGCCCCAAAGGAGACATCCCTTTCTTCCTCAGTCCCCCTGTGGGGCCTCCCACGTCTTCTGTTAAAGCATTTCTTGTGTCTGTTTTCTTTATTGCCAGGCTTTAGAGTTTAGTTCTGCACCAGGTCTAGTGTCTTCCATCGCTTGACCCTCCTGTCTGTCCTTGGACATGGGTCTCGTGGAAATTGGAAAAGGGCATAAACTAAGAATGACTGGCATGTGTTTGAGGACCGTGTCAGCGAGCCCTCCACCACTCCCACTTCGAGGCTTGGACCTTGTCACCTGCTCCTGGTTCCCATGTGCGCTGTGTTGGAAGAGGCAGACAAAGGTGTGGCCCCTGGAGAAGAAACTCATAAACAAAGCATCCTGATCATCCATAGCTATGCCCAAATACTTGACAATAATGCCCTGATGCAAAATGTCCACGCCTCCTGAGGGTCCCTTGAAATTCCTGGTGGAGCAAAGGCATGCACAGCTTTCCCTCTTTTCAGGAAGAGAAGCTGGGGGAACAGTTGGAAGGTTGCTTCCTTCTAGACAGACGCCGATTCTCCAGCGCTGGGGTGACATTCACAGACTTGGGAAAACTGCCGTAAGGGAATTCTTTTATTGCATTCCCTAAGCAGAGTACCCTCATTTGCTCATTCTGCTCAGGTTAAATTACCATATTAATTATTCAAAAGACTTAATGCTATCAAACCAGAATCCGTGTACCGGATCCAAGGGAGAACCAGAAACAAAATCAATGGGTCCAAAGGCCTTGGCAGTTCATGAATAATTAACTCTCCACCCCCTTAAAGCTTAACAGGAAAAGAACAAACAGTTTACATGATACGAAGAAAAGACAGATGATAGAGAGAAGGACAGACAGACACACAGAAAGATAGACAGGTAGGGAAATAGATAGATGGATAGGTAGGTAGATGTATAGATGGATGGATAGACAGATAATTAATTGGATGGATGGATGAATAGATGGATGAGGGATGATGGATAGATGAATGGCTGGATGGGTAGTGAGTGGATAGATGGATAGATGGATGGATAGATATAGATAGATCTATGGATTCATGGAAGGACAGCACATGGATAGATGGATGGATAGATATACATAGATGGATAGATAGATAGATAGATAGATGATTGACAGACAGAGAGGAACTGCTTGAGTCCAGCTGCATCTCTCTTTGTTGAGACCCCTTAGCTGTGGCCATCTGTGTCAGGAGTCACAGCGCTACTTGGGTTAAAAGTGAACACAATTTCATGCGTCTTTCAGCGTGACCCTGAGGGGAGGGGCTAGGCCCCGCAGTGTGCCAGGATGGGGTTTGTGCCATCTATTTATATCCAAATCAATTCTAAGTTGGTTGCAGGACTGCCTAATCGAATCTGTTGTCCTTCATACACGCAGAGGAGACGCCTGACCCCGTCCTCGTCCAGGCCCCCTGGGGGAGTGCAGAACCTTCTGTGGCAGGAGAGCTGCCAGGAAGGCAGCATGGCGCTCCGGCTTGCTCAGTCTGTGGCGGGTGGTCGTGGTGCCTCTGTCCCCTTCTGACTGCCCCTGGAGGTCGAGGGGAGCGAGGCAGGGCTGGCCTTGCTGGGAAGGCTTTATCTTGTCTGCTCAGAGACCAGGCGGAAAACCCACTGGGCTCACAGCAACTGGCCCTGGGGCCCTCTCAGGGGACCCTCCTCTCTAGGACCCGGAAGCCCCAGGAGGCTCTGTCTCCAGCTCCCAAACCTCAGGGTGCCCTATCCCCTGGGGTTCACTCTGCCCTGATTCTGCCCTGAAGCTGCCACTCCCACCTGGGAAGCAACGGAGTGGGGGGTGCGGAGGGCACTCAGGGGACAAAATGGTGCCCAGCAGGGCCTGTGTAAGGCAGACATCTCCCCGGCTCAAAGCTGGAGCTGAGAACAGTGCCAGGCACCAGCCCTGCCCAGCTCCCTCCCTCCCAAGTTGCAGGTGGTGTGGTTGGAGCAGGGCGGTGATGGGGCTGGAGGTAGGAGGGGCAGCTCCCTGTGTGGCCTCGGGCAGCTGCCAAGGTCCTCTCTGCTTGGGCGTCTGGTTTTCCCAGCTCTGCTCTTGCTCAAGGAGCCTGGCCTTTGGACGTCCACTTGTGTTCATGTCCTCTGCTTCCTCTCCCTCCGTCCCTCCATCCCTCCCTCCTTCCTTCTTCTCTCAAAGCTTTTTGAGCATGTGCTGAGCACTGGCCAGGATGGTCACTGGGAGGAGATGATGGAATGTCTCGGGCATGGTGGGCACAGGCCCCTGGACCGGCGGTGCGGCCAGAGCAGACAGGGGTCAGTGCGGGCCACAGCTCCAGGAAAGCTGGCCCCCATCCCCCTCTCGGCCTTTCTCCCTCTGTGGCTCCCCCAGGTCTTCCCTCCTCCCTCCCTTCTCATTCCTCCCTGCAGGCCTCCCTGGGGCACTGCATTGGAGCTGGGAGGACAGACCAGATAGCTGTAGCCTGTGGAATCCTTGAGGATGGCTGGGGATCAGCAGGCAGGGGTTCGAATCCTTTGTCTGCCAAGACCACCTGGGTGGCCTTCTGGCTCACCTTCTTTTGCCCTCAGTTTCTGCAACCGTGAAGTGGGAATAATTACTGTGCTCGTATCTGGAGCCTCTGGGGCACCAGTAACCACAGCAATAGTTAACAGCAGCACGACATCAAAGCCCTGCAGGCCTTCGTCCCCGCTGGCCTGGGGAAAGCCCCCTGGAGAGCTGACAATGGCCGGTCCCTATCTTTGCAGCTAATGCATCATGGACAGGATAGATCTGCAGGGTGTCCCCAGACAGCCCCTACAGCACCAGCAGACAAGAGACCTCGAGGTGGACGGAGATCAGTCCCGGAGAAGGGGACCAGCCCGGGCCTGAAAAGCAGGTGTGGTTTCTCCTCCCTTGCCTGGTAGCAGCAGGCACGCTCTGGTCGTCACCGTGAGCCTGGGTTCTCGGCTGCTCCCATCTCCTAGTGAGGCCCTGGTGTGTGGAGAGGAAAGGTTTAGAGAGGGCCTGGCCTCCCCAGGTGACGGCGTATAAGTGGTGGGGCTGGGAGGTGTCAGACCCGTAGACCCCCTCGTTAGCAATAGGCTGTGTTTTTGAATCAGGCCTGATGTGGAGGACCTGGTCACAACAGGCTGGCAGGATGGCCAGGGCATTTTCTGTTGTTTTCTGTTGGGCACCCATGGACTGGGGGCAGGCTATGGGCTCCACACGCCGAAGGTGCTTGGATACGGCAAGGTGGCATTGCAGAAGGCCAGGGCTGCCCCGGGGCTGAAGGATGGCACAGCCTTCAGCTGCCCTACTGGGAGCTGGGAACCGGCCATTCCTTCTGCAGTTCTGACCACGGAAAGTGGCCCACAGCCACAGCTGAGCTGTGGAATTCCCATCTCACTCACAGAGAGGCTGTCATTTCCACCTGAATTAGAAACAGTGGACTACACTCTTCACCCAGCCCTTCTCTCCCAGCTCAGGACTTTACATAGTGTGTTCATGGAATGGGTGCCCTCGTTCCCTCGCCCAGTGCCTAGGGCTGCCCAGCGGCCGTGTAAAGGTGCCGGGAGTGAACGGTGGCCCTAGGGAGGCACAGGAAGCAGGACAGTGGTAGTGGGCCCTGTGCAGCCCTGTGAGGGTGGGCTGCACTTCCCACCCCCACACCCCTCAAGTTCCCAGGAATGTCCCACGGGGACCACATGGAAAAGGCCCCCTTGTTCTGGGGAGCGCGTGCTCTGAATCCCCTGCCTTAGGGCAGGCCCTGGTCTGTGCGCCTTGGAGGGAAACCTGCTTATCCCAGTTCTTCTCTTTCTCTCCAGCGCCAGCGTAAAAAGCCAGTCAAGGACACCCCACGTGGTAGGGGCTGCCCCGCACTCACCGAGACCATTTTCCTCTTCTGGGCTCACAGCGAGGCCACATTTGCCAATCCTCTGCTGTCGGTGGGTGTGGCTGTGCTCAGGGCAGCGGGGTGGGGGCGGGAGAGGAGAGGGGCACACACTGGGGTCTGAGAATAGAGGGACACAGGGACAGGGGCCTGGCGCACAGAGGAGAAGGGGTGAGAGCGTGGAGGCAAGAGGGAGCGGGGCAGGCTCACGGTGGGCCGAGGGGAGGACAGGGTGGCGGGAGCGGCCTCCTCCCTGCCATCAGTGCCCTGTGGAACCAGCCTCCTCCAGGCCCTGAGCCCCATGTCTGAGCTCTGACCTCCTGATGAAGGTCAGGGTGCTGAAGTGTGAGGAGAAAGCCAGCTGGGGGTGCAGGCCAGGACAGCTCTGAGTGGCCCACACAGGCCAGCCCTCCATGCGGCGAAGCAGCCACGTACCCACAGGCGCAGTGAGCAACGCCTGAAGTCAGCTCGGTCTGAAGCTGGCTCTGCCACGTGCTGGGCAGCAGAAACTCTGCGTGGTCCAGAGCTGCCCCAGCCTCCCAGCCACCGTGAGGCCTCTCTACCTGCCCTAGGGGCTTTCGTGGGGTTCCCTAGGTGGCATCTGGGAAGCACTCAGCTGGTGTACTCCTCCAGCCCTGCCCTTCTCCGGAGAGGTTCTGGGCTTCCGGGGCCTGTGCTCCTGCAGGAGAACAATCAATGACCCCAATAATTGCTCTCCAGCCCCGGGCAGTGATGAATGGACAGAAGCTGAGCAGTGCCGGGAATCGATACCGTAATATCTTTATACCAGCGGCAGAAGATGAGGTGAGGAAACGGCCCAGCCTTGGAACCTCCCTCGCCGCCTGAGGAGGCCTCCCATCAAGCTTGGGCGGGAACTGCAGGAACCTGTGGACGTGGTTAGAGAGGAAGCCTCCTGGAGCACAGAGGCCCCCTTGCCGTCCCTCTGTGTCTTTGGGCCTTCGTCCTCTTCATGGAAGCTGTGACAGGCTCTGCAGTGTGGCCGGCCACAGGAGCATGTTACAGGGGGGCCGGGCAGCTGAAAGTTGGGTCCCCCAGTGGTGGTCAGGGCGTGTGCCCCAGCACCCGGGGCTTCAGACAGAACGGTGGGACTCAGGCCTCTGACCCTGCCTCGTTCCTCGAGGGGCAACGTTGCTGATTCCCAGGAGACTCTGGTGTACACTTAAGGTCGAACCTCAGGTTGGCGTGGGAGCCATCTCTCAGGACGGGGGCTCCGGGCCGTGCTTCGCTACCGAGAGGGTGGGGGTGTGGGCAGCCGTGCCCGCCTCTCAGGCACAGTGGTGGCTAAGGCTGTTCTGACTGTGCCTCCCGCGGGGTGCTGTGCAGAGGGACTGAGAGGGCCGTGCGTGGGCACCTGGACAGTGGGACTCTGCGCCAGGGCCCATCCATCCTTCGAGAGGAAAGCCAGAACACTCGCCTGCTGCGGCAAAGCATCCCTCCCTGTGCTCTTTTATCTTTTGGAGCACCTCTGGTGAGAAATTGACTTCTTTGCCATCGCTCGGAGACGAAAATAAATGACGCTATTTCCCGGCTCATCTTGTGAGCAACGTCTCCTTCTTTCAAAAAGAAGCATCACTGTCTCCTCCTGTTTGCTCAGCTGCGGGGCTCACTCGCTGGTTCAGATAAGTCATCCATGATCAGACGCTGGCGAGCTCTCCTGGCCCACAGAGCTGGCAGGGGCCTGCTCCCCATCTGTCTGCGGGCCGGTGGTGCACTCGCTGTCACCCTCTGTGGTCAGAGTCCGGGCTCTGAGCAGAAGTGTGGGGTGCCCTCCGTGGAGAAGGCAGTGCCTGGCTTGAGGGCAATGACACAGCCTCTGACCTCCAGACCCATCCAGGCTCATGGGAAAGATAGCCCTGATCTGCTAGTCTGAGGGAGGAGACACAGTGCCGGGTCTGCTGGTCAGAGGGAGGAGACAGTGCTGGCAATGCTGATCAGAGGGAGGAGAATGCTGGTCAGAGGGAGGAGACATAGTGCCGGGTCCGCTGGTCAGATGGAGGAGACATAGTGCCAGGTCTGCTGGTCAGATGGAGACACAGCACTGGGTCTGCTGGTCAGATGAGGGTCAGGCAGCCCTGCTCATCCTGCTGATTAGCTGGGGAAGATGGCACTCAGTTCTGCATGGGTCCGGAATTGGATAAGGAAGCCCAGAATATTTCCTCAGGGAGTCCCTGGTCTCCCAGGGAAACCACAGCCTTCCTGGAGGGTGGTGCTTGGCCAGGGATTGGAGACTCATGGCCCCTGCCCTCCCGGCATCCTGTGGTCAGATGGGAAGGTCAGTCCCTGTCCATGAGAAGGAGCAAGATGGCACCAAACACAGGATCAACTGATGCTTCAAAGGCAACCGCCACATGCCAGGGTGCAGGGAGGCAGCTGGCTGTGTGTGCTGGCTCTGAGAGAGCTGGGAGGCACTTGGCCAGCTGGCAGGAGGGGGAATGAAGAGTCTGGCACCAGGTGTCTGCTCCGTCACTCATGCTGAGCAACCACACACCAAATGCTGGGTGGTGACTCGGTGTCCAGGTTCTTCGCCTTGGTTCTCGCCCAGCTGCCTGGGGACCAGGAGGAGCCCTGAAAGAGCAACATGAGAAGCTGGGATTGGGAGGGGAGTAGAGTCTGGGGGAGATCTAGGTTGTATCTTCAACAACCATTCAGGCCCAACCTACCAAGGGCACCCAAGAACTAGACATTCCTAAGCAGCCAGCCCATCTAGAGACCCCAGGAGACCCACTGAGGCCCAGGGCACCGAGATCCCTCCAGGATGCAGGCACCAGCCGGGGCCTCTTCTGCACTGAGGCCCGGAACTCTACAGGAACCCTGCGGTTCTTGGACCTCCAAGGGCAGTGGAGCAGTAAGAGGCACCAGGTGTTCTGAGAGGCCCTGAAGCCAGAACAAAGGTCGCCTCTGCTGCCTCTCATGGTGTGTTCCGGGCGCCAGAGCCATCATTCCTGGCACTGAGTGTCTGCGCGGCCACCCTCTCTGGCCCAGGGCTGCTGTGGCCTCAGCTGCAGTAAGCAGCTGGTCTGCCTGCGTTTGTCACATGCTGGGCTTGCAGGCTGTGACAAGAAGGACCTTCCTCCCCGTCGCAAAGCCCGTCCCTGGGGTGCAGGTGTCTGTGCCCTAGAGTGCAAGGTCATTGGGTCCAGGACCGTGGCCTGTTTCTCTGTGCCCTGCACAGATGCCTTAGCCACATGCCTAGCAAACTTTTCTGGACGAGTAGGGAGAGACTACAGAGACCCCAGCAGGGCCAGCCTTGGGCCCAGTTCTCTTCCCAGCCCAGGAGGAGAGGACTGAGGGGAAACATCCTGGAATAAAGCAGCACAAAATACAAGGGGACTCATGGTGTTTCCCACGATTTACATGTATTTGTCACTCAGTCTATTTTCCCAAGAGAATGACCCTGACTCTTGTGATGGTCAGAGCCCTCACCCCTCCTGAGTGTGGACTGAGGTCCTCCGGGGGCTGATGTGACCTTCCTGGGACCTTCCTCCCAAGGTCGCTGCAGGCAGTCAATAGTAGGCAACAGGAAACCTCAACTCTTCACCCAGCAAGCAGCGGGCTGCGGGAACCAGCTCGAGTATCCGAATGCTCTCTGTGCTTTTTGGCCCATGCTCACGGTCAATACACCTCCTAGACGCCTTCCCCGGGGAACGGGAGCCGGCATCGATCCTCCCCTCTCTTCTGAGCGCCCGCGGCATCTCGGCTTCTGTTGCATAAGGACGGGCAGGGGCTTTTCATATGCATTTTGTCCTCTAATTTCCTGAGTGACCACCTTCCTGCAGGATCAATGTCGGATTCATCTTCATGTGACTGTGACACCAGCACAAGGCCTGACCTCTTAGGAAGTTATTGAATGATGGAGCAACTCCGATAACTTCTGCTCCCCGTAATACTGAGAATGGCGGGCTGCGGGGGCACTGCTCCAAGTCCACAGGAGCTGGGGACGCTTCCGTGTGCTCTTGACAATGGTCTTTGACTAGTCACATGGCCACTATTACGATGCTCGTCTGGCGTGTAAGGCACGTATGTGAAGCTGTGGGGCCTTGCCGAGGTTACACAGCCCAGCCCGAGAGCCTGCACTTACTGAAAAGAAACAAATTGAACCCAATCCACGTGAGCTGGTTTTGTGGGCTTAGGTGTCTGCAGCAGAGAGAAAAAAGTCAGGTTCGTTCTCCTTAGAACAACAGAATCTCATGGAAAAACAAGGCATTAGAGGGAGGGATTTCCTGAGGAGCCAACAGAGGTCTTCAGCAGACGAGGGGAGGGGACCCACACCCTGTTCAGCTGTGAGGTGGACTCCTGGACTCCTCCCGCCTGAACCGTTCTACCCAGGTGGCCGAGGAGACGAGAACCTGAAGGTGCACGTGGTCTCACGCCAAGCCAAGCTGGGTTCAGCACCCTGCCTGCATTTCTACGAGGAGGCAGTGTTACCGGGCATTGGGGCAGATTTGCAAATGTGGCTGGATTTCTACAATTCGGGAGAAGGAACGCAGGCAGTAGGCACACTCGTTAGGCTCTGGGCTCCTGGTGTGTGATGGATGACCCAAATACTCGTGGCCTTGCTGACCTGTTCCCTGCCGTCCCTCCCTCCTGCCAGGCTCAGGTCCGGGGCTTCTCACTGCCTCCTTGGCAGCCCCGGTCCTGGCCTCTGCCAGCGACGGGGCAGTAAGCCTGAAGAGGGACAGTGGAGGCCTGACCACCCCTCTGTCCTCTCTACGTGGGCCCTGCGGGTAACTGACCATCGGTGATGGAAAGATGTGGGTGACCTCCGCTTCCTGTCCTTGCAGGGAAACTGCGGTTGGTTTCTGAGGTCTGGGTCTCACCACCCCAGGGTGTTCTCTGGCCTCATATGGGGTTAACTGCACTCCCACCCTGTACCGCCAGGCCTGTGTCCCTCTGTCCTATACCGCCACACCTCTGTCCCTGCACCACCATGCGTCTGTCCCTCTGTCCCTCACCACCATGCGTCTGTCCCTCTGACCCTGCACCACCATGCGTCTGTCCCTCAGTCCCTGCGCCTCTGTCCCTGCACCTCCACCCCTGTGTCCCTCTGTCCCTCTGTCTGCCCATGTCCCTCTGTCCCTGCCCCTCCACGCCTGTGTCCCACTCTCCCTGCATGGCCATCCACAGGACAGAGCCCGGCCTGAGGAAGACTTTCAGGTTCAACCTGGGAAAGGAGTGAGTGCAGAGATGATTAGGGGATTAAAGAGGCCCCGGCCTGGAGGGGGGATTCCATCTAACAGGCACAGAAGGGGCTTCCCACACCTGCCATGGAGTTTCTTGTCTCTGCTCTGAGAGTTCTCCCTAAGGGCCAGCCCCCGCTCTGCGTCTGGCTGGCGGTGGCCTCCATCCATTCATGCCCCTTCTCAGAGACACGGTGTTCTCATCAGAGAAAGGAGGACTCCACAAAATCGTCTCCTAGGCCTTCCCAGATGTGCAGACCCTTCACCACTGGGATGGCCACCACGTCCCCCGGATGGGGCAGGTGGGCTGGTGCCTTTAAAGGGGCCGGGGGTCCATCTCCCACGGCTGTCTTGCAGGGTCCCCCCACCTGCTGTCAGTGTGAGAGCCTGGCAGTGGGTGGTGAATGCCTGGGTGGTGACCCGAAGGCCTGGTGTGCCTGCGGGAGCCGCTCCCCACCCCCCCCCGTCAATTCTGTATTGGAAGCAGGGCCAGGCTGGGAGAGGAATGGAAATTTCAGAGTTCGAGCCCTTCCAGGTGCTCTGGCTCCTTGGAGACCTGAGGCCAGTGAGGTGGGGAGGCCGGCCTGTGTCTAGGGAAGCGAGGGCTGAGGAGCGGGGGTGGGGGAGCCCCGGAGATCCTGAGTGCACATCACCGGGATGCCGTGGCTTTGATGCCGTGTCTGTTTCTGAAGATCTGTTAGCTATGATCCGTCCTAAATGCTGACAGTTCTCTGCCTGCGGCCTGGGAGAGACAAGGGCAGCTCAGTTCCCTGCGGCTCTAGGCTTACCTGGACTCAGTGCCTTTCCTGGGGGGACAGAGCTGACTCTGTCCTGTTTAGCCACAAGCCTGGGCTTGAGGGATTGAGCTGCTGAACTCCACAGAGCATGGCCCCAGCTCGGGCCATGGGACTCGGGATCACCAGTGCTCCCCTGGCGAGGAATCCCCGGCACAGCCGGGGGCAAACGCTCAGAAGTCCCATCAGCTGCTATTTCAGCTGCGTCTTCTCGTGCCATCCTGTTCTGCTCAACGTGACAAGGAAATCATGTTTTCAGAACTTCCAGTTATCAGAGGACAGCAAACCAAATAAACTTGGCTGTGTTTCCATCGCACCGTGCTGCAGCTGTCAGGAGGGAGTAGGTGTCCCTCAGCCATGGCCCTGCCATGCTACGTGCCCTAGGGGCTATGAGCTGGCACTCGCCTGGCTCCTCTGGGCAGCAGCGCAGCTGAGGGTGATGGTCGCCTTGCTCCTCTAGCGCGCGTCTGTCCTGCAGGGCCCAGTGCCTGTGCTGCCCGGGGCTTCCCCGGGACTGACCTCACCCAGCTTTGCTGAGGCCAGGACACAGGCGCCAGGCCTGGGGTTTGGGGAGTCTCCCCAGGGGCCCCCTCTGTGCTCAGGCTTGATGGGTGCTTTTGACCCCAGAGTTGCACACTCGTTTACTGAGCCGGCACCCGGATACCCACACTGCAGCAGGTCTGTGCCGCGTCAGGAGGCAGCCTGGCTTGTCGCTGTGCCCTTGGGCAGACCAGCAAGTAGGGGCCTGAGGGAGAGCCGAGCAGGGCAGGGAGGACGAGGCAGGGAGGGCAGTGCTGGGGGTGGTGTGGGGAGGCACCAGTGCTTCCCAGGGAGGCCAGGAGGGGCCTTGGAAGGCTGGGAGGTGTTTGGGGAAGTCTGGGGATGACAGGGGCTTGTGTTGGGAGGGCGCCTGGGGTGTCCTTCTGAAGGGGGACATTGATTGCAAGTCTGTCCAGGGTGTAGGCCTTGTGCTCAGGAGAGACACGCTCCCAGACGGGCCGAGCTCTGAGCCTGGCCCCACTGTTGGCTGCCCCTGGAGCCCTGGGGCAGGCAGGTGGCTGAACCTTCGGGATCCTCAGTTTCTCCATCTGCGCGAGAAGCCAAGGGTGGCAACTGCCTTGGGAGGAGGCCATGTGGATCCTGCAGGAGACGCAGGGGCTGGCAGAGCTCAGTCAGTTGAAGGAAACTTTCGGCAGCTTATTCCTCATGTGTGGCAATTGAAGTGGACTGCCACTGCCCTGGAGCTGTATTTCACACGCTGGGTCTTCTTTTTCATTTTGAGGGTGGTGTGACGTGGGATCTCAGCTCACTGCAGCCTCTGCTTTCACGGCTCAGGCAATTCTTGTGTCTCAGCCTCCCCAGTAGCTGGAATTACAGGTGCATACCACCACACTCGGCTAACTTGTATTTTCAGTAGAGATGAGATTTCACCATGTTGGTCAGGCTGACCTCAAATTCCCAGCCTCAAGTGATCCTCCCGTCTCCACCTTCTGACGTGCTGGGATTATAGGCAGGAGCCACTATGCCCGGCCTAGTTGGTTTTCTTAAAACTGGGCTCAGACGCAGCTGGCTGGGGGTCCCAGGTCACTGGTCCAGCATGACCCTGCTGGAAGAACAAGCCGTTTGCTGGCCAATGGCAGTGACCGGGACCAGGCAGGCACGGCCCACGGGTTGGGGCCACGTGGTGAGCACGCGAAGATGATCACAGCAGCATAGCAGCTTCTAGGCGTCAGAGAGGTGCCCATCTGTCCCAGCCTGCTGGGCCACTGGGTTCACCTCTTCAACCACCATGAACCTTTCAGACGTGGAAATGAGAGGTGCATGTTAGTGGCGTGGCGATAGCCGGAGCGTGCAGGCACAGATGGACGTAGGCTGAGCACATGTACACCCTGTGCTGGGTGTGGTGGAAGAGTTCGGGCGTGGGTCGGAGTCCTGCCCACTCCATGATTGCCCTTTGCTCCCTGCACCCCCTGCTGTCTCCCATGTGCTTTGCTCCTGTTTCCTGGGCTCAGGTCCTTTCCTTCCTAGTCTGTGCATCAGACTCATTCTTTGAGACCCATCGCAAAGGCTTCCTCCTCCAGGAAGCCCTCCTTGACTCCAGGAGGAAGCAGCCCCTTCCTGCTTTCCACTGCTTCCCCTCAGGCAGGACCCCGAGGGCCAAGTCCTGTCTCCAGCTCATCACGGCTCCAAATTCAGCTCAGGAGGCATCCCGCAAGGCTGGCCGGGAGACGCTGGTTGCCTGGACAGGTGGAGACAGCAGCTGTGGGTGACGGACGTGAAGGCCTAGCGTGGTCCCATCTGTCTGGAAGGAGGAGTGTCTGATGGATCCAGGCCTGGGAGTATCAAGGTCTGTCTTTAAGGAGGTGGAGCAGCAGGCTAGGCGTGGGATGGTGCATCCAGGTTGGCAGTGAAAGGTGCGTGCCGCCTGCCACAGTTGGCCAACACCTCGCTGCTTACACAGCACACGCTTGTGCACCCACGCACCTGTTCACCCACGCACCTGCACACCCACGCACCTGCGCACCCACAGACTAGACTCTCAGGAACAGTCGTGAACCTGACCACAGGCTGCTGCGAGTTCTGGCAAACGCTCTGAGGCTTGATCACCTGCAAGCTGCTTCTGTTCCAGCTGTTCCAGGCACTTATACCCCATGGAGGTGTCTGTGCCTCTGAAGTGACCCACCCCCCACACCCGGGGAAAGCGCTCTGCCCGGTGGGACATGAAAGAGGCCCGCCCATCTAGAGGCTGGGACGGGATCTGACAGCTCCGGGTTTGTTCTGGGAACGAGTGCCTTGTTGTTTTGTCTGCGAGGCCTCATTTCTGATGGGAGCCCTGCCAGACCACAGGCACGCTGCCACTTAATTATGAATGGGAGGCGCTGCCTTCTGGAGCCAGGGGAAATGTTTATTGGAAAGGGTGCCGAGGCCGATGTGGGTTCCAATCCCAGCTCTGTGCTGGAAGCAACCAGGTGGCCTAGACCCGGCACCGCCACCCCGCCAAGCCTCACCAGGCAGCCGCGTTTGGGGATGGGGTTAATATCCGTGCTTGGCATGGCAGCTGGGGGCCTGGAGCTGCCTGGCTCCAAGTGGGCGCCCAGCATATATGTGCAATCCTGCCCCTGCGCTGGCTTCCCGGGAGAGTGCTGCCCGCCACGTACACAGTAAAGGGAGGAGCGACTGCCCGGTTAGGGGACAATGGAACGTGAGTTCAGAATTGGTGTGAGATGTTCCTATAGCCAGGCTCCTGAGCTGGAAGGAGCCTCAACATCTTCCAGGAGTTTCCAGCCCACGCCAGGAGTCCACGTTCCAGAAAACTGCCAGCAACTGAGAGTGTACCTGCCTGACGGCTGTGGGTTCTGAGGAGGTGTTTGCTCTGGGAGGTGACACTGTCTCCCTGGGACCCCTGCCTTCCCCTCCCGCCGCTGGACCTGGGCAGTGTGGGCCCTGCATGGACAGGAATGTGGGTGTGGGGACAGCTCTGGAGGCCCTGGGTTGCTCTTCCCCACTGGAGAACCTGGAAGGGGGACTGTGCCCACTGTCCCCAGGGCTCTCTGGGTGGGACACAATGTACTGGGCCCAACAAAAAGAGCCTGGGCTCCAGATGGCCCCTGTGGACCTGACCCTCTAACCCTCAGAGCCCCCCGCAGCACTGCTGTGTGCCCTGTGGACACAACCCCCTCACCGCCAGGGCCCTCCCCCTCCCAGCCCAGGATTCATGGTAGTCCTACTATGTGCCAGGCACTTTACACCACACCTTACTAGGTTTTCCTGGCAGCCTAGAGGCACCCAGGATGGTTTCTCCTTCACAGAGAGGGCAAAGCCACCTCCTCGATGGCTTGCCCCATGGCCATGATGGCAGGGGCTTGGAGGGACTCAGGGATCCAGCTCTTTTCTCTCCCCTGCCCTCGAAATCATCATGCAGATGACACTTTGCAGCCTCCTCATGGATACCAGACCAAAGACGTGGCATTGGATTTGCTCCTGCAACAGCCCTTGGAAGGGGGTCCTGCCATCCATGCTACTTTGCTGGGGAGGAGCTGGGGCTCCGGCAGTGAGGTGACCAGCCCGAGGTCCTGCAGCTGCACATGCCAGAGCCAGGACTGGAGCCCAGGTCAGCTAGCCCCGAAGCCTGGCCACCAGCCGCCAGGAGCCTGCTGTTCTGGAGTCTCCACGGCCGAGATGGGACTCCCTCCAGATCCCAGGGGGCCTGAGATGCCGAGAGGCCGAGAGGCGTTTGCTCCTCACCTGTCTTTTGCCACTTGGTGTTTTTCAGCTTTTAGAAAAGAAAGACGCTGCCGGTTCCATAACACTTCAGATCTAGAATCCATGAACCTTTCTGCAGCAAAACCTGTGCCAGCAAACTCTGCAGAGCCGTCAGCAGCCTTGGGTCAGTTCAAGAAGACTTTGTGCCCAGAGGAGCTGATCTTTGGAGACATTTGCCTGTCACAGAGGCAGTAGGGCTCAGTCCGCCTGACAGCAAGTGAGGGGGTGATGGTGATGTCCATCCAGGTCCCAGAGACCGCCGAGGGAGCTGCCTGTGCCATAGGACGGGAACCTTGCTTTTCAGCACGCTTTCACCTCTTTCTAATGTTGTACCAAGTGCATTTTAACTACTGAATATGAATTAAGATACTTTAAAATATTTGATTCACTGGGCAAAGCCTGCAGACTCTGGCAGAGCTGAACCCGAGGGCTGGCTGGGGCTGCGTCTCCTGGACATCCACACCTTGCAGCTCGGGAAAGAGGCAGCCCCCTCTGTTGGAGGCCCAGAGATGGCCCTGGTGTGCTGAGCACCTCCTGGCCCTGCCCCTCCGCCTGGTCACTGTGAGCAAAGTGACCGCACCTTGCTATGACTCAGTTTCCTCATCTGAAACATAGGAATAACCTTATAGGGCTGGTGTGAGAATTAAACACATCATGGTGGAAACGCCAGCAGGAGTGGGTCATCTGTGCCTCAACCCAAGCGGGCAGGAAGGACTCAGATGGAGACCTGAGCCCAAGAGGCTCCAGGGTGCCTGGGGCTGGGACCCCAATTCTGTGTCTCTCCCAGGACCATTTCTGCAGGACGTGGTGCTTAGGCTGGAGACGGGTGTCAGGGTTCATTCTCCCCAGACACCCCCAGCCTCATGGGGTCTGCCCCACACACAGCCTGCTTATCCCCTGGCTGGGGACCCAGGAAGGTCAGAGGTGCTGGTGGCTATATAGGGGCCCATCAAGTCAGATGTCTCCAAGGTCTGGTGCGCATGAGGTTGGACAGTTATTCCTATTTCATTAAGTGCCACTTAATTATTAAAATAAATTAACGAGCTTTTACAACTGTGTAAGACACATCTGATTACATAGACACTTGAAGTCAATAAATATCTTTAGAGAACCAATTACTGCTTAATTAAGGGACGCTATTGATGGCAGTAAGCTGCACTTCTGCAGGTCAGATGCCCAGGGGTGGTGGCAGTCTTGGGTAGGAGTGTGGGCAGCGGGTGGGGCCGTAGTGACAGCCTCCCACCTCCCCATCCCCAAGGAATGCTGGCCACCCCTTTCCTCCTGAGGCCCATGGCAATGGATGGAATAGTTAAGACGCCTCCCAGTGGTGCTGCGACTTGGAAATCACCCTCCCCTCCGTGCAGTCAACAGTCAACCTCAGTGATGTGTAATTGACACGCCACAAAATGCCCCATTTTGAGTGGCAGTTTGCTGAGTTTTGACAAATCTGTGACATAACCACCAGCATGATCAAGACAACACATTTCCATCACCTCCAAAAGCTCACCTGGAGTGCGGGCAGCCTCCCCTCCCGACTCGTCCACCCCAGCCTATAGCAGCCGATCTGCGGTGTCCGCAGCTCTGGCCTTTATGTGAAGGGCACCCGCTGTGCAGCCTGCAGACCTCTGCGGCTCAGCACGAGGTGTTGCGTTTGTCCACACTGCCGCCCGTGCTGGCTGCTGGCCTCTGCCATGTCCGTCTGTCTTTCTGCTGATGGGCCTTGGGAAGTTTCTGTTTTTGACCCTTATTCTGCGGGGCCAGAGCTGGGATATGAACCAGAGGCTGAGAGGCAGAGTCTGGTCAGAGTCACGCCACAGGGAGGGGGCAATGCCAGAGTCCAGCCGAGCCTGCGGCTTCAGGGCTCTGCTCTTCCCAAATCAGCCGGCGTCCAGTGCAGTCTCCCCTTAGCACCGAGGACACACCAGGCAAGCTGCCATTCCCATGTGAGATTTCAGGGGTGGAGAACTCAGGCCAGGTGGCTCAGAGACACAGGCAGGTGGATTCCAGGTGGAGAAGGCACCTGATGGGTTTCTAATCCATGTGACGGTCCACACGTGGGTGCAGGTGCACAGTGTGTGTATACACTCCTGCTGGGCATCCCCACACGCACAGCCCACACACGCATGTGGAAATCCCCTCTCCGAGGCCCCCAGACGACCCGCCAGGCACTCGCGACTTCAGTTATGGTCCTGGGGTAAAACTAAAACGTTAATTACATTATACAGAAACTAAAATACAATTGCATTTTCTTTTGAAATGTCCAGGAATTGCAGCTCACCTAGCCACCATGGCTGCCCATTGCCAGCGGTCGCAGGGCCCTGCTGGGAGGGTTTCCATTAGGACCTTTGGCATGATTGGAGCTGGGACTCATGTGCCGGCTGTGGTGAGAGAAGGGTGGGGTGAGGCTAAGAAGCTGGACGGTGTCGGGTGGGTAGGCTGTGGTCTGGAGGTGCCACTGATCAAGGTGGCCTGCACCAGCCATCTGTACTCTTGGGCGCATGGCCCCAGCGAATTCTCCTTTGTGGAGGGGAAGTGCCAGGTGTGTGTTTGTGGCATGGGAGTTTGAGGATGCCCAGGTGCCCGTTGTGGGAAGGTGGGGGGACTGGGGGTGCCCCATGGCACCCTTGGCAGGAGGCAGAAGGAAAGCATTCAATGACCCGAGGGCAGCACAGAGGGAAAAGGGCAGGAGCCCGATGGGTCATTTATGGAAACTGGAAACACGTACGGGTCCCAGAGAGCATTTGGCCGAAACCTCAGAACAAAACATCCACCTAAGTCCATTCGATTGGTGGATTTTTGGGTTGAGTTGGGTCACAGAGACAAAAAGGGACAAACAGCTAAAGCAAAGACAGAGAGAGGGCCCTGCCTGGACCCCGCCTCGCCCATCGGGGTTGGTGGGTCCTGCCTGGTGGGGGCAGAGTGAACGAGGAAGGTGAGGTGGTGGTGGCAGCCCCGGCTGTGTGCCAGGGAATCCCTGGCTGCCTGCAAAAATGGCCCGGCCTGTTGGGTGTCCCGTGCTTGTGATTTTGGGTCTTCTCTCGGGGCAGGAGCCGTGTGATGTGTGCTCCCCGCTAGTCTTCCTTCTTCCACTAATTATGTAAACACCAATGTGTGCCACCCCTGAGCCAGGCCTGAGCTGTGTGCTTCAGCCCGGAGAGGCAGGAGGTCTCTGGTCCCCCAAGGAAGTTGAGAGGCTCCTGAGCAGGCTGGGGCATCTGCAGAGGCTGCCTGGAGAGGGCGGCGCTGAGGAGAGCAGCGAGAAGCCAGGCCGGGTGGGGTGCCGGGCTAGGGTTGAAAGCATTGTCTCTGTCTTCCCTGATGCCTTCCTGACTCTTCCTTCCTTCCGGGGACTCACGGAACACACCCTCCTCTCCTCCCCACGGCCCCAGGGGCTTAAACCTCACCTGTAGTGGGGGTCAGCCTCCAGCTGCAGAAATCTGCAGGTTGCACGGCGGGTGCCCCACTTGGGTGGGCAAGTGGGGAGGGGGAGGCTGACCCCACTCCAGGTGAGCTTTTGGAGGAGGAAACCGCAGAGAGGGCTTCACTCAGCGCCTGGCATGCGGCGGCCACTGCTAGTGACCATGATTCTCCCTGGCATGCTTCCCTGGGTAGAGGGTGGTAACAGAGCTCCTCACCCTGGCTCCCCACCCTCTCTGCAGCAGCTCCCATGCCCTGTCATCTGCCCCACACCCTTCCCTCCTGCAGCGAGCTCCTGTGCAGGGCCTGGTCTCTGGAGACAGATGGCCCACTTCAACTGCAACCTGGAGGCCTGTCCTTCCTCTCTCAGCCTCACATCCGCAGGCTGCAGGTCCAGATGGGTCAGCCCTGCTGGCCCGTACATCATCCAGGTGCCTGTCAGCCTGGACCAGACCAGCCCAGCAGCCTCCTCCACAGGCGCCCTGCTTCAGGCTCGCTGGCTCCTGCCCGTTCCGCTCCGACCCTCCCCAGTGTGCATCCTCAGCGGCTCTAAGCCCACAGAGTCAAGGCTGAGCTCATTCCCGTGTCGTGTGAGGGCTTCCCAGGCCGGGCCTCATGCTTTTGCAGCTTGACACCTGCCCCTCCCCTCCTCTGTGCTCCACCCTCTCGCAGGAGCAAACTGTGTCTGGTTTTTACGCAGTTTCCAGAACACAGATGCTACTCCCTTGAGCCCTTGCACTGTTGTCCCATTTTCTTGGATACTTTTATGCTCAGCTGGAAAACTCCTATTCATCCTTCAAAACCTTTATGCATTACCATCTTTGTGAAGCTGTTTCTGATGGCTTTAGACAGGATTAAACGCTCAACCTTATGCCCAGTGGCTTCTTTCATGCCCATCATTCATCTGAAATCCTGATTATTTATTTGCTTGCTGCTTCCTCTAACAGATCAGGAGCTTCAAGAAAGCAAAGCCTGCCACCTGCATTCCTCCATTTCCTCAGCTGAGATCAGCCCCGACCCCTACTCAGCTCACACCTGCCCTGAATGGACAAGTGGAGGGGGCATGGTGTCCTCGGTGCTTTGCACGGGGTTTGTCCTGTGTCCCCATGCAGGCAAGATGATCATGCCAGGCCTGGGGTCATGCCAACACTCTTCCAGAGAGCATGACAGTGGCTGGGCACTGCGCCCAGGACCAGGCAGGACGGCTGCTCAGACCCCGTCAGGAGCCCGGCTGGCCTCTCTCTCTCTGGGAAGGAAGCAGTGTGATCGGGAAAGGGTTAAGCTTGCGTGATTATCCATTTGGCTAATTAGACTTTAATAACCATTTCACTGCGGTTTGCAGCAGCGCTGCCAAGAGGGATTTAAGTGGCCCCACCGGGAAGCCTCGCTGGCCTTGCGAACTGACCAGGTATGGAGGTGTGGGAGCAGAGGGGGGTGGCACGAGCCGCAGGGCTTCGCCGGGCCCACCTGCCCCCAGTCCTCTACCCTGGCACCACTGGGCCAGCCTTCCTTCTCATTTGCATCCTTGCTCCCTTCCCTGGGCTGTCACTACCATGTGCTGGCGCCAAGGACAGCAGCGAGGGGGCCATGCAGACCCTGCTCTCTGGGGCTCCGGGTCCAGGGCTGGGGGAGGCACTGATGATGAGCTCACCGACATCCGCTTTCAGAGCATTTGCAGTGTCTACCCGGGTGGACGTCCCATTCCATGCCTCAGACACACAGGCGCAGAGGGGCTAAGCTACTGTCCCAAGGTCACACAGCTGCAGGTGGAGGGGCCGCGTCTCCAGAGAGGTCACCTCCCTCATCTTCCAGTGCGCAGGGAGCCACCAAGCCTTCTGAGAGAAGCCAGCAGTGGGGCAGGGCTCCAGGGTATATTTGGGCCAAGAGTCAAAGGTGATTAAGAGTTGGTGGAGGGAAAAGGTACAAAGACCCGAGGCAGGCAGGTCCTGGGCGAGATGGAGAAGGTAAGTGAAAGGAACGTAGGCTGGGGAGGTGGAGGGCGTCAGACCACAGAGAGCCTATAGTCAGGGAGTGAGCATCTGGGAAGCCAGGAGCTACTGCGCGCTGACAGTGACAGTCCCCAGCGCCATCTCCTTGCCTTGCTCAGAAGACCAGGATGAGGCCTGGCTCAGCTTCCCCCTCCAGGAAGCCCTCCCAGGTCTCTCTCTTTTCAAAAAAAAGGCAGATGGCTTGCCAAGGTGGCCTTTGTGGCCTTGCTCTCCCTGTCTACGCCATTCCCTCTCTGGCCACCTTCCCGCTGCCGCTGGGCTTTGGAGGAGTTTTCTGGATGACAGCATGTCGGATGTCCTGGGTGCGGTCCACACCTGCCCCTTTCAGCCATGATGGAGAGGGGAGAGTTCACCCAGCAAGGCATAAAGGGCCATTCATGGTGCCCAGAAGGCGGCAGAGGCCTGATAGGCATGACCTCTGCTCCTGTGCCGCCTGCTTCCCGGCGCAGACCCTCCAGGTCCCTCTTCTTCCTCCCTTGGAGTCAAAACCCAGGAATGACCGAGTGTGCGGTGGCAGCAGAGTGGATACCCCAGCCTGGGCAGGGGCGGGCTCTGGGAGGGTTTCTGGGCCACTGCACAGGCACTGCACCAGGTGGTCCAGAGCCCACCCCGGGCCCCTCACACTCATGTGGAGGGCGACGACCCCTCAGAGCCAGCTGCCCCAGCCTTTCCCTTCCCTCTGGTCCAAGTGAACACAAAACCCTTTTGTGCACTTGACCTCAGCACAGCTGCAAAGCCTTGGCATTGTCAAAAGAACCTTTCAATTAGAACTAAAAGCTAAGTGAGAACAAAAATACAAGTAAATTCAAGAGCAAACACCAGTTATGACTTCAAAGTCTACATTTTACACCCCAGGAAACCCAGGGAGACTTGGGAAGAGCAAGGCCTTTATTCTCACATCAGAGGGTGGGGATGAGGAGGAGGAGCTTCTACCAGGGGCTGGGCCTTGTGAGAGACACTGTTTACCTGCTTTATTTCATTCAAAACAATCCCTGAGTAATAGATATTCCAGAACAAAGCCAGGCACAGAGAAGTTAAGACACTTGCCCAAGGTCACACAGCATCACAGCTTAGTTCATGGATAATCATGGTTTTGTCCCAAATAATGGGTCTGACTTCTCAAGCCCCTTGCCTAGTGACCTTCCCGAGACAGAAGCTCCACACCCCTGGCTCACACTGGGCACCCCCAGAGTCCTACCTAGGGGTCATAGCCAGGCTGAGAGAATGGGCAGAGGGCCTACCAACGACCTTGGCCTTTAAGGTTCCTGCAGCCTCCCTGCTGGGATGGAGCACCCCGAGGAGCCCCTGAGAAATACAGGAGCTTCCTCATCACTCAGACACCCAGTGAGCCCAGCATAGGTCCTGCTCTAGGGCGGGTTGGGGGTACAGAGGCCCCTTGGGGTACACAAAGAACTGGTTCCTAAGGCCAGCGATGGACAGTCCCCTTGGGTCCTGCCCTGCTGGGGGTGGGGAGGGGGAACACCTCCCTGGGGCTCTGAAGGGGACCAGGACCTGCCTGCCGGTGCGATCAGGGCCCTGGGCCTTCCAGACTGAGGAGGCTGGAGGGCAGTGGGGGTGCGGCCTGTGTGTGCTGGGGGAGTCGGGGCTATGGTTAGGCCGGGGACCTGGGGGCCAGCGTGGGGAGTGTGGGTTGTCCTCAAGAACACCAGAGGCCTAAGGCTCCTCCCCACACTCAGGCTCACGGCTGAGGGAGAAGGGGCCTCCCTCATCTGGTTGCCAGCAGGGGGTTTCCATGCCCGTCTTGGGTCACAGTGGGGGTGGGGGCATAAAAGAAGCCCTGATTTGTAGGATTTGCCAATTCCTGTGGCATAAAGATGCCTACCTGGTCTCCCTGGGCACTCATGAGCCCGTGCGGGCTGTGTCCCGCTCACCCTTGGGTAGGCTGGGAAGGTCACGTTTCAGACGTGGAGCCCGAAGCAGCAGAGCGGACTGACCGCAGGCAGCACACCCTGGCCGCCGGGTACTGGCAGGGGCCTCGCTGAGTGCCCTGGGGAAGAGGAGTGTGTGGATGGGGTAGCCGGCTGGAGTCTTGGCCCAGGCTCACCCTGAATCCCCAGCCCGCTTCAGGGTCCTAATCACAGCCGGGACCCCCAGGGCCCACAGGAGGCCTCTCCCCTCCCAGCACCCTCCCCTGCTACGCAATTGCTGTCTCTTGGACAGGTGGGGCCGCCTCGGTGCCTGGCCCTCGCTGCCTCCGTGCCTGGCCCTCGCCACCTTTTTCCTCTCCTGGCTTGAAAGTCCTCTGTCCTTTTGGAGAACGGTGAGAAGAAAACGCCTCGCAGACGCAGCCTTTCCTGGCGCACAGGGAACTTCATTCCATGTGACTGTCATGGACAGGACTCAGCCACTCCCACGGTGATGATGACAGAAAACCACGGTCCCGGCAGGTAGGCCTGGCACCTCCTGACCACTGAGAGCCCCCCTCGAGAATTCAGACCCGGAATGCCCCCTCCCAGCTGTCTCTGTCCCAACGGCAGTGCCAGGCTGGCTGTGGCAGGGCCTTCAACACCACCAGTCGATCAAGGACGAGGTTTTGGGCTCCTGGAAGACATCGTGGAGAGGGCTGACACCTCCTCGCAGGGAGGAGGGCCTTCTGATGCCTGCTTCTGCTCGTAGACAGTTGATATGGCCCTGAGTGCATCACCTAGCCATGGCTAATCGGGAGGCTGAAATCAAACAGCAACAGAAATGAAGCCTCCTGCTTCCCCGCCTGGGGATCGTGGGTTTGTCCCTGGCTTTGAAGCCCTCTCCTGGCCTGGGTGGCCTCGTGTGTCCTCAGTGAGACTTTTGCTCTTCTCAGGGGAATTCTCCAGGCCAAAGAACAGAACTGTCAGCCCCAGAAGGCACCTGGGAGCCTCAGGACCATGACTTCCCCTCCAGCGTACTGCAGTCCTGGGCCAGCAGCCGCCCTGGACCCGGGGATCCAGGACCCACCCAGCCCTGCACCTAGCCACTGAGCAGCGCTGGGAAAGTCGCTGGCCTCTCTGAGTCTCTACGGTGATCGAAAGTACTCACCACTCATGCTTGTTTGCTGATTTCTCTGTGCCTGTTAGTCCTGCCTGTGCACATGCTAACTCCCACCCCCACGGCAGCCCACTGAGGAAGGGGCGGTGAATGGCTTGATTTTCCTGATAAGGACACTGAGGCACAGAGAGGCTAAGTCACTCGCTCAAGGTCACATGACTGGCAGATGCAGGGCTTGAACTCAGTCTGCAGTCATCCAGTGCCAGATCTGTGCTTTGAAAATGGAGGGGCGGCTCAGACACAAGCTAAGGGTTCTCTTCACTGGAAATCTGTGACGCAGCACTCGAGTCCGTGGACCGAGCCTCATTCATTCACTCACTCATTCACCAAGTTACAACCGTGGCTGAGACCCCCGAGCCATGCTTCTGGGCAATGATTCTGTGGTCATGGCCCTGCCGCAGCAGCTGCTGCACCCCTGCTAGCCCCCTTGGGCCCTCTCCCCTCCCTCCATCACCCAGCCCAGACCCTCATCCTATAAGGACCTGATAACAGTATATTCCCAGGTTAGTGATGGACACTTTGCTACCGTGTCTGCAGGAGCATGAGGGGATGTGTTGGTTCCTCGAATGGCAGCTGGACCCTCGGGGCCCTTTCCTACCCTGTACCTCCTCAAAGCTCAGGGCCCGAAGAGCGTTTCTCCCTCTCGCCGCAAGCTCCCCGTGCTGTGGCATAGACCTGCGGTTTCTGATTTCCAGTTTAACTTCATGATGATCTGAGAACATAATCCGTATTATTTCCGTACTTCTAAACATGTCAAGGGTGTGTTTTATGGCCCAGCATGGGGTCTGTCTGTTGAATTTTCCATGTGCGCCTGAGAAGAATGGGCGCCCTGCTGTTGTTGCTGGAATGTTCTATGAATGTCAACTAGGTCTCAATGGCTGATCGAGTTGTTTCGTCTTGTATATCCTTACTGATTTTCTGTTGCTTGTTCTATCAATTACATGGAGAGGAGTGTCGACGTCTGCAGCCTGAACGGTGGGTTTCTCCCTTTGGTCCTCCCAGGTTCAGCCTCATGATTTTGAAGCTCTGCCTTCCACACACTCATGTGAAAGGCTCCGTGTTCACATGCGATGTCCGCCTTTATCTCTGATGTTCCCTGTTCTGAACTCTACTTTGATGTTCATTTAGCTCCTTCAGGTTTCTTTTGATGAGTGTTGGCAAAGCATCTTTCTTCATTCTTTTAGCTTATCTGTATCTTTTTATTAAAAGTTGGTTTCTTATAGGCAGAATACGGTGCGTTCTTGCTTTTTCTAAGATCAGTCTAACAGACTGTGATTTAACTAAAATCGTGCACCACATGATGGCATTCGGTCACAGATGGGCTGCATATAAGGTGGTCGTCCCACAAGGCTGACATTCCACTTTTTTGTTGAGTGGGGAGACGGAGTTTCACGGTTGTTACCCAGGCGGGAGTACAATGGTGCAATCTTGGCTTACTGCAATCTCCACCTCCCGGGTTCAAGTGATTCTCCTGCCTCAGCCTCCCGAGTAGCTGGGATGACAGGCGTGTGACACCACGCCTGGTTAATTTTTGTATTTTTAGTAGACACAGGGTTTCACCATGTTGGCCAGGATGGTCTTAAACTCCTGACCTCAGGTGATGCACACATCTCTGCCTCCCAAAGTGCTGGGATTACAGGTGTGAGCCACCATGTCCAGATGCAATCCCACATTTTTACTATATCTGTTAAAATTTAGATAAGTTTAGATGCACAGATACCCACCGTTGGGTTACAGTTGCCCACAGGACTTGGTACCATCCCATGCTGTGTGGATGTGCCACCCAGGAGCAGGAGGCTTTGCTGTGCAGCCCAGGTGAGCAGGAGGCTTCCCCGCCTAGGCTTGAGCACATGCACTCTTTGCAAATGGACAAAATCACCTTATGACTCACTTCTCGGAATGGACGTCCATCGTTAAGCGACAGGTGTCTGATTAGGCTATTCACAAAGGGATGACTGAGGCAGGTGTGTTAAAGTCAGTCATCTTGTTCACTGTTTTCTATTTGTTCTACTCACGTTTTGTTTCTTTTTTCCTCTCTTCCTGTCTTTTCTGGGTTTAATTGAACATGTTTTATAATCCCCTTTTATCCTTTCTATTGACTTACTATTTATATCTCTTTAAAAAAATACTAGCAGTTGTCCTAGAATGTATAATATACATTTTAAAGTAATCTGAGTATACCTTCAAATAATATGACACCATTTCCATATGAGGACCTAGCAGTGTGTTCCCAGGCAGCCCCGTCCCCTGCCAGCTTTTGTGCTATTGGTGTGTACTTTTGTTTTACGTGTGCTATAAACGTAAGATAGTGCTGCTATTTTCTCCTAGACAGTTATCTTGAGCTGTCTATGAGCAGAGCTCAGCTAACTATGGCCCACAGCCTGTTTTGTCAATAAAGCTTTATTGGCATGCAGCCACACCTATTTGTTTGAGGACTGTCTGGCTGTTTTTGTGCTACAATGGCAAAGTTGAGTGTGGAGCTGGGTGGCTACGGCAGAGAACATCTGGCCCACAAAACCTAAAACACTTGCTACCTGTCACTTAGCAGAAAGCCTCCTGACCCTTATTTTGACCAATTAAAACTAAAGAAAAAAATTTATTTTGGCTTCATCAATTTTATTTCCAAAGCTGCTTGTTTCTTCCTGTGGTGCCATGTTTCTGACTGATGTACTCTTCCTGCACAGAGAAATTTTTTTTTAACATTTCTTGGAGAGCAGGTCTGTTAGCAACGACTCCCTCAGGCTTTGTTTGTCTGAGAAAGTCTCGATCACTCCATTTTTTTTTTTTACCAACTATTATATTTTATTATCAAATTTTTCCACCACGTTTAAAATTAGAGGGTGTATGTAATGAGCCTCCATCTAACCCTAACCATCACTCCCCAGCATTAGCCACGATTGGTACCAGGTCAATTTCCCTCCCTCCCTCCCTCCCTCCCTCCCTTTCTTCTTTCCTTTCTTCCTCCCTCCCTCTCTCTTTTCCCTCCCTCTCTCCTCTCACTCCCTCTCTCTCTCTTTCCTCCCTCCCTCCTCTTTCTTTCTTTCCAGTTTTCACTCTTGTTGCCTGGGCTGGAGTGCAATGGCGTGATCTCAGCTCATTGCAACCCCCACCTCCTGGGTTCAAGCTATTCTCCTGCCTCAGTCCCCTGAGTAGCTAGAATTACAGGTGCCCACCACCACACCTGGTGAATTTTTGTATTTTTAGTAGATATGGGGTTTTATCGTGTTGGCCAGGCTGATCTCAAACCCCTGACCTCAGGTGATCCACCTGCCTTAGCCTCCCAAAGTGCTGGGATTATAGGAGGTGAGCCACTGCGCCCAGCACCCATCTCCTTTCATTCACACACTCCCACTGCATCCCACAAATCAGATCATCTCACACACAAAATCTTAATGTGTAGCTGTGAAAGATCAGGACTACTTTAAAATCATAGAATAGTTAACAGTATCACACATCAACAATTAACGATATGTTTGATATTATCAAATACCCAGGCTGGGTTCACGTTTTTCTATTATTGCATAAATGTTTACTCCAATTTTGAAGAATTTTTAGAAGAATATGGGGTTGACAGGTTTTAAAAAAATATATTTAAAGATGCCACTCCATTGTCTTATTGCATGCATGATTTCTGATGAAAATCTGAGGTAATTCTTATCTTTGCTCCTCCGCAGGTAATGTTTTTCTCCACCTTTGTCTGCCTTAAAAATTCCCATTTTTGGTATTCCAACAATGAACAATGAGGCATATAAAAAGATAAGACATGAACATTGAATATTGGTGAAGTTTGAATATTTTGGGGGTGTGGCAGGAGGTTAGCTGATTCTGCTTGGTGTTACCTGAGCTTCTTGGATCTGTGGTTTAGTGTCTTTCATGAATGAAAAACAGATACTGGTCATTATTTCCTCATATACTTCTTCTGTCCCATTCTCTCTTTCTTCCCTTTATGGGACTCCAATTATCCACATGTTAGACCATTTGATGGGGTTGCACAACTCTTGGTGCTCTGTTCTGCCTCTTCCCACTCCCTTTTTAATTCTCTTTGCGTTTCAGTTTGATAATTTCTGTGGATATACTTTCAAATTCACTAATTCTTTCTTTGGCTGTGTCAGGTCTGCTGGTGAGTCCATCAAATGCATTCTTCATGCTTGTTACGGGGTTTTCTATTTCTAGCATTGTTACTGGAATTTCCTCTGTCTGCTGAAATTACCCTTCTGGTTCCTCATGTTGTATGGCTTCCTTATTCCAACCTTTGACACATTAGTCATAGTTATTTTAAATTCCGTGACTGATAGTTGCCATGTCTGTGTCATATCTGAGTGTGGCTCTGACCCTACTTTTGTCTTTGGGGCATGTGCTTTGTCTTGCCTTTCTGTATGCCTCCTAGTGTATTGCTCAGGACAGCAGAAGCAACGGTGAATATTTTCCAAGCCTGGGGCAGAGCAGGCCTTTGCTTCCGACAGGACTTTCATGTGAAGGTTGGTGTTAACGTGGTCGGGAACTGGGTTTGCTTTGAGCTTTTCTGTTGTATGGCTGGCTCAGTGTATCACAGACTTCCTGTCCTCCCATGCGGAACCCCTGCTGGGGGGTGGGCCAGCTCCCATGAGGAACCCCCTGCTGCGGGGCGGGCTGGCTCCCCAGAGGATGCTTTCTGCATGTCGCTGTGCCCTTGGCTGCCACCAACCTTGGTGCTAGACCTGCAGTGAGACTACATCCTGCCTGCCTCCTGCTTTATCCCTGCTGGGCCCTCGGAGAACCTGCATCCCACTTCTCTCCTGCCTCAGTCCATGCTGGTCTCTGGGGAGCCCAAAAGCCCCCTCTTTCATGCTTTATTCCACACTGAACCCTGGGGAGCCTGCATCCTGCCTCTCTCCTGCCTTAGTTCATGCTGAACCCTGGGAGAACCCACATCCCACCTCTCTCCTGCTTTTTTCCACTCTTATTTGACTGGATACTTGTTTGCCTGGGGGCAGACGTGGGGAGGGGCTTCTCTGAGTGTCTGATTGAGCCTCCGTTTCCCCAGACCCTGTGTCCCAGGATGTGTGTGTGAGATGTGTATGTGTCTGGGATGTGTTTGTGTCCTGGAATGTGTGTGTGGGATGTGTGGGTGTGGGGAGGATATGTATGTGGGATGTGTGTGTGTGGGGGATGTGTGTGTCTGGGATGTGTGTGTGTGTGGGATGTGTGTGTGGGATGTGCATGTGCATGCGGGATGTGTGTGCCTGGGGGATGTGTGTGTCTGAGATGTGTGTGTCTGGGATGTGTGTGTCTGGGATGTGTGTGTGTCTGGGATGTTTGTGTGTGTGTGGGATGTGTGTATGTATGTGGGATGTGTGTGTCTGGGATGTGTGTGTGTCTGGGATGTGGACGTGTGTGTGTCTGGGGCGTGTGTGTGTGTGTCTGGGATGTGTGTGTGTGGGGTGTGTGTGTGTCTGGGGTGTGTGTCTGGGGTGTGTGTGTGTGACTGGGGTGTGTGTGGGGTGTGTCTGTGTCTCTGGGGTGTGTGTGTCACAGGTGTGTGTGTATCGGGGTGTGTGTGTCTGGGATGTGTGTGTGTCTGGGGTGTGTGTGTGTCTGGTATGTGCATGTGTCTGGGGGGGGTGTCTGGTGTGTGTGTATCTGGGGTGTGTGTCTGGGATGTGTGTGTGTCTCGGGTGTGTGTCTGGGGTGTGTGTGTATATGGGGTGTGTGTGTGTATGGCATGTGTGTGTGTTTGGGGCGTGTGTGTGTGTGTCTGGGGTGTGTGTGACTGTGGTGTGTGTCTGGGATGTGTGTGTGTCTGTGTGTGGGGGGATGTGTGTGGGATATCTGTGTGTGTGGTATGTGTTTGGGGTGTGAGGATGTGTGTGTCTGGGGTGTGTGTGTGTCTAGCATGTGTGCGTGACTGGGATGTGTGTGTGACTGGAGTGTGTGTGTGTCTGGGGTGTGTGTCTGGGATGTGTGTGTGTCTGAGGTATGTGTGTGTCTGGGGTGTGTGTCTGAGGTGTGTGTGTGTCTGGGATGTGTGTGTGACTGGGGTGTGTGTGGGACGTGTGTGTGTGTGGGATGTATGTGTGACTGGAGTGTGTGTCTGGGATGTGTGTGTGTCTGGGGTGTGTGTGTGTCCAGGGTGTGTGTGTGTGTCTGGTTTGTGTATGTGTCTGGGGTATGTGTCTGGGGTGTATGTGTGTCTGGGATGTGTGTGTGACTGGGATGTATGTGTGGTATGTGTGTGTCTGGGGTATGTGTGTGTCTGGCGTGTGTGTGTATGGGATGTGTGTGTGTCTGGAGTGTGTGTGTGTCTAGGGTGTGTGTGTGTGTCTAGGGTGTGTGTGTGTGTCTAGGGTGTGTGTGTGTGTCTGGGGTGTGTGTGTGTTTGGGATGTATGTGTGTCTGGGGTTTGTGTGTGTCTGTGTGTGTGGGATGTATGTGTGTCTGGGGTGTGTGTTTGTCTGGCGTGTGTGTGTGTGTCTGGCGTGTGTGTGTATCTGGGGGTGTGTGTATCTGGGGTGTATGTCTGGGGTGCGTGTCTGGGGTGTGTGTGTGTCTGTGGTGTGTGTCTGGGGTGTGTGTGTGTCGGGTGTGTGTGTGTCTGGGGTGTGTGTGTGTGACTGGGGTGTGTATCTGGGGTGTGTGTGTGTCCCCGGGATATGTGTGTGTGTCTGGGGCGTGTGTATGTGTCTGGTATGTGTGTGTGTCTGGGTGTGTGTGTGTCCGGGGTGTGTGTGTGACTGGGGTGTGTATCTGGGGTGTGTGTGTGTCCCCGAGATATGTGTGTGTGTCTGGGGCGTGTGTATGTGTCTGGTATGTGTGTGTGTCTGGGGTGTGTGTGTGTCTGTGGTGTGTGTCTGGGGTGTGTGTGTGTCTGGGGTATGTGTGTGTCCGGGGTGTGTGTGTGACTGGGGTGTGTATCTGGGGTGTGTGTGTGTCCCCGGGATATGTGTGTGTGTCTGGGGCGTGTGTATGTGTCTGGTATGTGTG
>CAUYLG010075585.1:0-22676 GCA_963573385.1 Cacajao melanocephalus
AGCAGGGAACAATCAGATATGCATTTGCATCTGGTGGCGGGGGGGGGGGGGGGGGGCGGCGGGGGGGCTTTAATGTTAAATTTAAATAATAAATTTAACAAGGTTTAATTTTTTTTTTTTTTTTTATTTTAATTTCCCCCCGGGGCCCCCCCCCCCCCCCCCCCCCCGCCACCAGATGCAAATGCATATCTGATTGTTCCCTGCTCTGTTTTGTCTATGTTATCTTATGTAATAATGCAGATTCCTCTGCCCCATTTGTCTATGTCATCTTATGTAAAATAATAATAATGCAGATTCACTAAGCCAGACAAAGGCAAGAGTGACTATTTTTCCCTACCTGCCTCTTGAAAATTGTGTGCTTTTCAATATCCCACCCTTTCCCCTTTAAATTTGAAGCCCTCAAAATCATCTTTGGAGAAAGGCAGAGACCTGTTTCCCAAGCACAAGTCCTCACCTTTGGCAAATAAGCTTCCTAAAATGACTGAGGCTGGTCTCATTATTTTTCTCGATTGACATCTGGTAACCACTAAGGGAACCTGAGTGAAGCTGGCCTGGCCGGCAGTAGCTCTCCTGTTGGTGCTTGGTACTGGTCTGGGCACCTTATAGCTGTTATATCCGAGCAAGTAAAGGAATGCACCACACTCTGAGGTTTGAGTTACAAGTCCTTATTGCCAGCGACCAAGAGATGGCTAACACCCAAAATTCTGTCGGCCCCAAAGAAAGAGTTAGGCGGTTTTATATACTCTAGTTTGAAAAAGGAGGGGGAACCTAACTGAAGCAATTTTTCTCACAGAAGCAGAGCAAGCAAAAAGTTAAAAGATAAACTAGAAACAATACCAAGTGCAGGGGCTTAAGCCGTCACAAAAGACATACAACTTACAGATATGGGGGCTCTGGGTGCTTAACAACATCTGCATTCCTAGGGTCTGCTGGTACCGCTTGATTCGGTATCTTATCAGCAAATGCATTCCTGGGTGTGCCTGGTGTCATCCTGCCCCAGCTACACACTACAGCTACATACCTAATGGAGGGAAAATAACTATAAGTGAAGAAGCTAAGATAGAGTTTGTCCGGCTTCTTCAATTAAGAATGAGTTTGTTAGACCTACACAAGGTACATTAACACATAGCCAAACCAATAGGACAATTTGCTGAAGTCCAGGACCTATTTATTCCAGGGATCCTGATCTTCCAGTGTTTTTCAGTTGGGGGTCAGAGGTTTATTTGCTGTTTTTTTTTTAAATCTTCCTTTTTTCCTGGGAGTTTCCACTCGCTTCTATCAAGGAAGGCAGCCTGTCCGTTTCTGCATCGGTGGAGAGCAGTCTTCAGCTTGGGCACCTATCACCAGGTAAGGAAGTGGTTTGGGATTTTGTCTTGCAAATTCTTTTTAAATGACTAAAGTTAACATTAACAACCAGCTGGGGTTAATTTCTGCTTATGCTTAGAATGCTCAGAAATCATATGATTTGTGTGATCATTGTTAGTTTTGCTTAGCTGTTTTGTTGTTTGTTTCCGTCTTGTGTGTGTGTGTGTGTGTGTTTCAGCCCTTTCCCATATCAGATTTGACCAACTCCAAACCCTCTAGCTTATGAGTGTGGAATTTTCCATTCCAAAGAAATGAGAGCACTTTACTGCCCTCAGCCTTTTGGGGCATTCTCAGGCGACTAAGAATCACATGAGGGTGTCTATGAGGAAAGCCCCTTAAGACATGCAGCAGTCTGAGCTGGTTTTCCCCTCAGAAGAACATACTTAAGGTCTAATCTCATCTAGTGGATGCATATAATGACCCCTCCCATACCTGAAACCTGACTCACTGTGCCAGATAGCAACAAGGGTGGACTGAACTGGTTCAAGGAAAAATGGGACTGAAAAGCTAGGTCCCCTGGCAACACACTTTGGGTCTCACACACTTCCCAACTTGGTCGATGTCAAGGCCTCCATGTGCAAGCCTGGAGCCAGAAAGTCTGAAGTCCTGCCTGCCTCGGCTGATCGCCCCCCACCCCCTGCCTGTGTGAGCCATTATCCCTGATCGCCAAGAGTAGCTTCTCCTGGACATTAAGTTTCTCTGCACCCTGCCATCTTAACTGTTCTTATGATAATGTGACTACTCCTCACCCCACTTTACCATCTTAACTGTTCTTGCCCTGTGAATATCCCTCCGCCCCACCCTACCATCTTAACTACTCTTATGCCTTACCCCACCTGCCATTGTAACTGAACTTATGGTATTGTATACTCTTTGCCTCTACCCCCACCACTGTAACTGATCTTACTCTGTGACACCACTGCTCACCCCAAATCTATAGAACCAATTGCTATCCCACCACCCTTCACTGATGCTTTTTTCGGCCTCCCCCCACCTGTACCCAGGTGAATAAACAGCCATGTTGCTCACACAAATCCTGTTTGGAAGATCTCTTTGTTAAATGCGTTTAATATTCGGTACTATTGGATGTGAATAACATTTGGTGCTGGAAACCCTGGACAGGAACTCCCACGGGTGATTAGTTCCCTGTTCCAACTTCCATAAAGAGATGTACCTACCAACCTGGGGTCATCAGACCAGCCCACAGACACACACCACTGGCTATTTTGGTAAGCACTCTCTCTTTTTTGCTTTCCCATTCTTTTATCTTTTCCTTTCCATTTCCTCTCCCTTTTGGTTTTGTCCTTTTTCCACCACAAAGACAACGAAAATCAGGTAAACCAGGTTCTTCCGTGTGGTTCAGGCCTGGAAAAAATCTTACCTATGTCACAGATCCGGGGACCCAGTTTTCCCCGGGGGTTTGACTATTGTGGAGATGTTCATCCTCGTCACTCGCCCATCAGGCTCATGGCCAATATTGGTGGCAGGTTAATGTAGAGGATGCCCTCTTTGGCCTCTCACCAACGAGGACGTTCAACCCAGGCTCAACTTAGGGACGCCTGTTGAGCGGCTGGGTTGCTTGCCCATTTTCCTTGTCTCTGCTCCCTTTCCAGAACCATGGGCAATCTTGTCCTCTATCCCTCCCTCCTTTCCGCTGGCCTGTGTTCTAAAGAACCTCAAGCCTCCTCAACTGTCTCCTGACCTAAAACCCAAACGTCTCACCTTCTTCTGTAACACTGCACGGCCACAATACAAGTTAGACAATGGCTCCAGTTGGGCAAAAATTAGCCCTTTGACATCTCTATTTTACAAGATTTAGACAATTTTTGTCGTAACATGGGCAAATGGTCTGAAATTCCCTACGTCCAGGCATTTTTTTACACACCAATCCCTCCCTAATCTCTACTCCTTCTCTTCCCTTCCGTCTGCCCTCCTTCTTCTGCCAGTAAGCCAGAATCCTCCTTGTCTATCAACCCTTCCAATCTTTCTCCTCCCCACCTGTCCAAACCAGGCCCTAATCCAGGACCTAACCCCACCCCCCTGAACCTCCTCTTCTTCCTCTGCCCACAACCCACCTCCTCCTGCCCCTCCTGTCACCTCCCCACCTCATACGCAGCCCGGCTTACAGTTTAGTCCTGCAGCTAACTCCTCTGCCCCTGCCCAACAATTCCCCCTTCCAGAGGTGGCTGCAGCCAAAGGCATAGTTAGGGTGCACATTTCTTCCCATTATCTGACCTTTCCCAAATTGGCCACTGGTTAGGCTCCTTTTCATCAGATCCTCCAGTACTTCACCCAGTCCTGTAATCTCACCTGGAGTGACTTAAATATCATCCTTACTTCTACTCTCACCCCTGAAGAATGCTTAATGTGCATTTTATCACCGAATCAGCCCCTAACATTACAAAAAGGTACAGAAATTAGAATCTGGCCCTCAAACCTCACAAGAGGAATTAAGTGACCTCACCTTCAAGGTGTTCAATAATAGGGAAAAATCTGGCTGGCAGCTGTGCATCTCAGAACTACATATGCTTCCCTCTTCCAAAAGACAAACCCCAGCCACACCACCGGCTCACAAAGACTTTGAAGCACCCAAACTGCAGCATGTCCAGCCGCCCCCTCCCAGACCTTGCTTCATAGGTCGGAAACCTGGCCACTGGGCCAAGGAATACCCGTAGCTCGGGATTCCTCCTAAGCCCTGCCCCGTCTGTGCGGGGGCCCCCACCAAAAGTCGACTGTCTGACTCCCAGAGCTCCTGGAGCTCTAATCCTCAGCGTGGTGGCTAAAGACTAACACTGCCTGAGCATCTCTGAAGCCCCCTGGACCATCACGGACGCTGAACTTCAGGTAACTCTTAGAGCGGAGGGCAAGTCCATCCCCTTCTTAATCAGCATGGAGGCCACGCACCCCACACTGCCTTCTTTTCAAGGACCTGTCTCCTTGGCCTCCATAAGTGTGGTTGGTTGACACCAAGGCCTCCAGGCCTCTCACACTCCCCACATCTGGTGTCAATTAGGCCAGCGCTCCTCTCCACGTTCTTTCCTAATCATCCCCATGTGTCCAGTTCCCCTGTTAGGCCGGGATATCCTAGCGAAACTGTCTGCCTCCTTGACTATTCCTGGGCTACAGCCACACCTCATTGCCGCCCTCTTCCCAAACCTGTCCCTCCCTCAATAGCTCCCCTGTGTTCCCCAGCCTTAACCCTAGGATGTAAAACACCACCTTCTCATCTGTTGCTACAAGTCAGTCACGCCTCATCATCCCCTTAGAACCTAACCACCCCTACCCTGCCCAGTGCCAGTACCCCATCCCACAACAGGATTTAAAAGGCGTAAAGCATGTTATCACCTGTCTATTGCAATATGGCTTTTTAATTCACCCTACTGCTTCTTCAGCATCTATACTTAAAGGGGTATCGTGTATCCCCTTCCAAATCCCAAATTTATTCCCCTATCCTAGCTGTCCAAAACACTAGACTGATTCTACAGGCTAGTCCAAGACTTCTGCCTCATCAGTCAGATTGTACCTCCCATCCACCTGGTTGTACCAAACCCCTACATCCTATCTTCCATAACCCCCTTCCACAACTCACTATTCTGTTCTTGACCTCAAAAATGCTTTTCCTAAAGCCCAAATTTCTTCCCCATCTGTTACAATCTTTCACCAGCATACACGAGCTCTCTGTGCCAACCATATCAAGTTAATTTCCTAAACCCCAACCCCCTCTACTAAACAACAGCTTCTCTCCTTCCTAGGTGTTGCAGGATACTTTTGCCTCTGGATACGAGGTTTTTGCCCCCGCAACCAAACCACTTTATAAACCTACAAAAGGAAACTTAGCTAACCCCATAAACCAAAAAAATTTCCCCCATTCTTCTTTCAATCGCTAAAAAAGGCCTTAGAGACAGTCCCTACCCTAGCACTCTCCAACTCCTCTCAACCCTTCTCTAGCTACACAGCAGAAATAAAAGGCTGTGCAATCAGAACTCTCACACATGAGCCAGGCCCACAGCCTGTAGCCTTTTTATCCAAACAACTTAACCTCACAGTCCTGGGCTGGCCCTCATGACTAAGCGAGGCAGCAGCTGCCACCCTGATACTCTCAGAATCCCTCAAAATCACAGGCTATGCCCCACTTACCCTCTATAGCTCTCACAACCTCCAAAGTTTTCTCTTTACACTGCACACACTTACTTTCAGCCCCTCGCCTTCTCCAGCTTTATGCAGTCGCCCCTACTACTTAAACCACACCTCAAGTCTCTGTTTCTATTATTTTCTGTCTAACTCTGCTCAATTTCACTGTACTCATTTACTTTTATATGCCCTGCTTTTGTTTAAGTTGCCGGTTTACACTTTTCCTCCAGGCCATTACAGCTAATATTTCACTCTTAATCAGGCTCCCGTTCTCTGCTCATACCCAATCTTGTTAATGAAAATCCATGGTTGCTTATAGATACCGCATGCTTCCTCACACACCATGAAAACCAAAGCTCTCCCGCCACACAGTTACCCCACCAAGCCCACTACAACCATTTACAGCCGCGGCCCTCGCTGCTTCCCTTGGCATTTGGGTCCAAAGCTCCAGCCCCCTCAGAACACTGTCTCACCTTTTCAGTTTACACTTCCAATTCTGTCTAAGCCAAGGACCTTTTTTTCCTCTGTGGTTCTTCTTACATCTGCCTTCCTACCAACTGGACAGGCACTTCTACCTTAGTTTTCCTTACTCCTAAAATTCAGTTTGCCAACGGGGACAAAAGCCTCCCTGTTCCCCTTGTGGTCCCAGCACGACGCAAGCAGGTCATTCCATTAATCCTCTTACTTGTAGGGTTAGGAATTACTGCTACAGTCGGCACAGGCCTTACCACTTCAATCGGCACCTTCTGTAGCCTCTCTAATGACTTCTCTGCTAGCATTGCAGAATTAAATCAATCATTATTCCTCCTTCAAGGTCAAGTAAATTACCTAGCTGCAGTTGTCCTCCAAAACCTCAGAGGTCTTAATTTACTGACTGCTGAAAAAGATCTTTGCCTATTTCTAAATGAAGAATGTTGTTTTTATGTAAACCAGCTTGCCCTCATATATAATGCCATCAATAAATTAAAAGAGCCCAAAAGCTCACTAATCAGGCAAATGGTTATTCTAGACCTGGCTGGACTGGCTGGACACTCTCTAACTGGGAGTCATGGCTTCTTCCAATATTTAGTCCTCTGATACTATCTTTCTCCTTCTCTTATTTGGACCCTGTGTTTTTCCAATTAATCTCTCAATTCCTACAAAATCATATACAAGCAATAACCAATCAGTCAATACCTCCTAGATGCCCTGGAGACATTTTCTCATTGTCTTGGTGATTAACATTTGGCTCCTTGCTAACGCATGTAATCCCAGCACTTTGGGAGGCTGAAGTGGGCAGATCACTTGAGATCAGGAGTTTGAGACCAGCCTGGTCAACATGGTGAAACCACATCTCTACTAAAAATACAAAACTTAGCCAGGTGTGGAGGCGGGTGCCTATATTTCCAGCTACTCAGGAGGCTTAGGCAGGAGAATCGCTTAAACCCGGGAGGTGGAGATTGCAGTGAGCTGAGATCGTGCCACTGTACTCCAGCCTAGGCGACAGAGGGAGACTCCGTCTCAAAGAAAAAAAAAAGTAGCTCTTTATTACTTATGCAAATTTCTGCAGCTGGCTTGAATTTCTCCACAGAAAATGGGTTTTTCTTTTCTATCTCATAGTCAGGCTGCAAATTTTCTGAAGTTTTATGCTCTGTTTCTCTTCAAAAAGTGAAACTCCCAGAAATGAAAATCAGGATAACTAACATTAGAAACAGGATGAATTGGCTAAAAAGGTTAGACATAGCTGAAGAGCTGCAGTGACAAGAGGGCTGGACTAAATGATCCCGCTTATGTAAAGTTTAAACACAGGCAAAGCCAAACATGACCTAGAGACACAGACATGCAGTAGAACCAAGACGAAGGGTGATGGCTGGTTAACATGAGAGTCTCATGATATTGTGATGATCTCCTGGGGGACCAGCATGCAGATGACACCTGAGGCTAGTGAGGCATCCTGGACTCGAAGGGTGTTGAGCAGCGGCCCTGGCCTCCACCTGTCTCTACTAAAAATACAAAAGTCTCTACTAGAAATACAAAAATTAGCCGGCATGATGGTGTGTGCCTGTAATCCCAGCTAATTGGGAGGCTGAGGCAGAAGAATTGCTTGAACTCAGGAGGCAGAGGTTGTAGTGAGCAGAGATCACATCACTGCACTCCAGCTTGGGAGACAGAGAAAGACAATGTCTCAATTAAAAAAAAAGAAGAAGAAAAAGAAAAAAGGAAAATATCCAGGAAGAAGCACTTCCTAAAAACAGCTTTATCTAGGTATGGGAACACACATCTGTAGTCCCAACTACTCAGGAGGCTGAGGCAGGAGAACCGCTTGACCTTGGGGGTTTGAGGCCAGCCTGGGCAGCATAGATCTTGTCTCTAAAAAAGTAAACAAGGCCAGGCACGGTGGCTCATGCCTGTAATCCCAGCACTTTGGGAGGCCGAGGCGGGCAGATCATGAGGTCAGGAGTTTGAGACCAGCTGGCCAACATGGTGAAATCCTGTCTCTACTAAAAATACAAAAATTAGCCAGGCATGGTGGTACACACCTTTAGTTCCAGCTACTCAGGAGGCTGAGGCAGAACGATTGCTTGAACCCTGGAGGCAGAGGTTACAATGTACCGAGATCGTGCCACTGCACTCCAGCCTGGGCAACAGAGTGAGACTCCATCTCAAAATAAATAAATGAATAAACAACAAAAACCCAGCTTTATTGAGACATAATTCTCATGTCATACAATTCACTTAAAGTGTACAATTCAGTGGCTTTTAGTGTTGTTTAGGCTTTACCTCCAAAGCTGCTGACTGACCTTCAGTGGGGGCTGTCCTACCCTCACCAAGCCACCTGTCTCCCGTGTCTTCCGGGAGGGCCTCTCCACTGTCCCCCTTCTCCTGCTCCCCACCAAGTGCATCTCCTCTCAGATGTCAGCAGGGTCTTCCCAACTGCTGGTGTCTGGCACTGCCCAGCTCATGAACAGCTGAATCCTCAATCAACCCTTTAAAACTGTAGTGTGCTGCAGTTTCTCTTTCAACAGCAGATTCACAATGTGCAGCCACCCCCCACAGTCAATTTTAGAACATTTTCATCCCTGCAAAAGGAGACTGCATACTCATTGGTAGTTGCCGCAGGCAACCACTAATATGCCTTCTGTCCCATGGGACGCCTGCTCTGTACACTTCACAGATGAGGACTCATGCAGTGGCATCTCCTTGGCTGTCTTCTGTCACTTCTGTCATCGTGTGTTGAATGTTGACTAACAACAACTCCTTGCTTGGCCAAACTGTAGTCAGCTTCTGATGCTTCTCTGAGGCCCACATGTGGACTTTCTTGTAAAAACAGGTTTAGCAAATAACAGTGCCAAGGCAGCTTATCAGGAATCCTCTGGCACCCATGCCTGGTCACCCTCAATATCTTATTAACATTCTGCATCCTGCTCTTGGCATCTGACCTGGCTTGCCTTTAGCAGGAATCCTGTGAGGCTGCTTCAGCCAGAGTCCACCAAAGCCACCCAGACTCAATGATTCCTCAGCACTTTTGCATATGCCAACCGCCTCCTTGGTCCTCAATCCCCACGTATGCATGGTATATTTGGAATGAAGCCCAGTTCCATCCTAGGGTCTCTCTTCTCCTATCTTGTAATCCTGAATGGGCCATCGGGTGTGGTGGCTCACACCTGTAACCCTAGCACTTTGGGAGGCCACGGCGGAAAATCACCTGAGATCAGGATTTCAAGACCAGCCTGGCCAACATGGTGAAACCCCTTCTCTACTAAAAATACAAAAATTAGCTGGGCATGATGGTGGGTGCCTGTAATCCCAGCTACTTGGGAGACTGAAGCAGGAGAATCCTTGAATCCAGGAGGTAGAGGTGGCAGTGAGCCAAGATCACGCCACTTAACTGCAGCCTGGGTGACAGAGTGAGACTCCATCTCAAAAAAAAAAAAAAAGAAAGTTTATTAGAAAGGAAGAATACTGCAAAAGGATGCAGTGGGCACCTCAGAGAGAAGACTCAGTGTACAGTGGTAGATTTTCCTTAGGAGCATTTATGGACCTTAAGGCTGGAGCTTAGGGTTGTAAAATGTTTCAGCATGGCATTCCAGAGATGTTTAGAAATTTTATTTCTAAACATGGCCGGGCGTGGTGGCTCATGCCTGTAATCATAGCACTTTAGGAGGCTGAGGCAAGTGGATTACGAGGTCAGGAGATTGAGACCATCCTGGCTAACACAGTGACACCCCGTCTCTACTAAAAATACAAAAAATTACCTGGGCACGATGGCGGGTGCCTGTAATTCCAGCTACTTGGGAGGCTGAGGCAGGATAATCACTTGAACCCAGGAGGTGGAGTTTGCAGTGAGCCGAGATCATGTCATTGCACTCCAGCCTGGGTGACAGAGCAAGACTTCATCTCAAAAAAAAAAAGAAATTTTATTTACTTATAAAAGTTGAAAGAAACCTGGAATTGAAGCTGTGTCTGGGGTAATACCCAAGGTTCATTGCCTCACTCCAAGGAAACTGCGGACATGGACACAAAAGGAGTGAGTTTAAGAGTGGAAGTTTAATAGGCAAAAGGGTAAAGTCCCCTTGTGCAGAGAGAGAGGCAGGTTCTGAGAGAATTTCCCCCTCCGCATTAAGATGCAGCTGGTTTTATAGACGAGCTCGAGGAGGTGATGTCTAATCTACACTGGGCACAGAGGATTGGTTGGACCAGGTGTGCCATTTACATAGCACCGGAAGAAGCTGGCCAACTCACCCTTTTATTATGCAAATCTGTTTATGCAAATGGTGTCTCTACCTGGCTGGCACCACAGTGCCTGCTTTTTTACTGCACATGTGGGGACCAAGAAAAGGGAAGGGGAATCTCCATGTTGAATATACCTGGCTTCCAGGTATCCTTTTTCTATTGGCACAGCTGCTGTCATTCACCCGTGCAAGCTTCCAGCTGGCTGATCTACGTCTGCAGCTCGATTTTACAGGCTGCTCTTTGTTAGAAGAGAAATAATTTGGGGGCTGCTTTTTGTTAAAAGGGAACCCTTACTGAGGACTCTCTGACCTTCAGTAACTGCCTAAATGATTTATTTTTAGCTTTTGTTATCAGAATCAGATGCTGTCTTTAGATACTAGGGAAGTTTGATTCCTTCAAATTCCCCAGACAAGGAGTTTTGCCTCCGGATGATCGGTTTGATGGTCACCAGGTGGCTCCCTTCTAAATTGCTCAGATAAGAAGTTTTGTCCCTGGGGCCTGTTCAATGGTCACCAGGTGATTTTCACCCTCCTCACAGCCTGAGCAACATAGTGAGACGCCATCTCTACAAAAAATACAAAATCAACTGGGCATGGCAGTGCACACCTGTGGTCCCAGCTACTCAGAGGGGCTGAGACAGGAGGATCGCTTGAACCCAGGAGGTCTAGGTTGTAATGAGCCTTGATTACACCTCTGCACTCCAGCCTGGGAGATGGAGTGAGAGACCCTGTCTCAAAAAAAAAAGAGAAGTTTTTCCATGTGTTATGAATGTGCTCTCCTGCTTCCCTGTGACTTTGCTCGTTGGAGACTTGGCTAAGTATCCAAATTCTTTTTTCTGATTTAAATGTTAGTAGCTCTCATTCACAGAAAGTTTGTGGTCTGCTCTTTTAGTTCTGTGGTGTTATCTGTACACCTGTCGCCTAAGGGCTGGTTAGTTTTACGTTTGAGAAAAATGAGTCCGGGGAAGTGCCACTGCCATCCCACAGCAAGCAGACAGCCTCCTGCACTCTCCTTTTCCTCATCTCATGCCCGGTCCTCTCCTTTTGTCATCTTTTCTTCCCTCACCCCATCTTTATTGTATCTCTTTTTGTCTCCAAAGTAAAACAATATTTTAATTGGTTGCATTTTTTTTTACCGTCCATTTTTAACTTTAAAAATATGACTCTTCCCTGTCTTCTCAGCATTAAATTCACCCTCTTTGTACTGTTACCTGTGTGCCTCCCCCATTCCCCCCACCCCACCTCACTTTAGGCATTCTGAGTGGTACAAATATTTCACATCCATCTCCTGGGACTGTATAAGAGTCTGATTTTCCTTTGAAGTAAGCAGTTGGAAGTTCATTCTACTTTATTTTTCTTTCTAGGTCTCAATTTTCCAGGGGCCTTAAAGGAAGAAAACCATGTATTTAGAGCCTTGAGTCTGAATTTCAACAAAGGTAATGCTTTTTTTTTTTTTTTTTTTTTTTTTGTAAATTAAGCATTGTCTTACAAGAAGAAAATGACTAACTTTCATGGTTTTAGCAGCTCAAATGGAATGGTAAGAGGAAAGTGCAGAGAGCAGTCAGGCAACGTCAATGCCTGAGCTATCACTCTGTTAGGCAAAAGCAAAGCTGTAAACATTCTGACTTTTCCATATTTCACGGAGGTGCTTATCATCTGACTGCACAAGACGCAGGTGGTTAATGACACACCTGCTCAGCTGTGCACTCATCTTCTTGGGCGGTCCCTGCCTGTGGATCCTGTCAAATTTGTCAGGACAGGATACCAACAGGGCTGTTACCAATGGCAAATTTATATGGGTTTGCAGCAACTTTATTCTTGCCTCCTTGGAGGAAAGAATTCGGACTTGGAAGAGGACCAAGCAGGCAACTTGAGAGATAAGTGTCCTGCCTTACCCTTGACTTGGGATTTTATGGGGTTATGTGTTTCTTCTCCCTTGATTCTTCCCTTGGAGCCCGCTGTCTGCTTGTGTGGTGTCCCCCAGAACTTGGGAGAGGCTGTGTGCACCCCCTACTTCAGCTGTAAGAACATTGAGAGTTTGTCTACGTTGCATTACTACTGTTTACTGAAGTTGTACACATGCTCACTCGAGGCATTTCTCCTGTATCAGTTGAGTGTTTCTAGAGGAAGGTCAAACACCAGTTAAACCCCACCATTTTGCCTCTTGGTGCCATGCTTGAGCCCACTCACCCAACTCCTGATCTTATCAGGAAGCTGCTGATCACCAGCTTCAGGTGTTTTCTATTTTGGAGACTGCCTTTCCCTGGTTCCTGCTGTGACCAGTTATTAAGCAGTGCACCAAGATGTAATAGTTTTTGTTGTTTGAGGTAGTAATTGGAGTTCTTTGTTTTACCTCTAAGAAGATTAAGGAGCACAGACACAAAGGTGAAGCTGAAGCGAAGGTTTAATAAGCAAAAGAAGGAAGCTCTCTCCCAGTAGAGGCGGGGGCCCAAATTGGGTGAACACTATGAGTCTCGTTCTGGGTTCTTTATGAACTGGAAAGGGGAAGAGATGTGCTTAGTCTGCAGCCTGTCTTGGTGGACACGTGACTCAGCTTGGCCCAGGACCAATTAGAAAGCTTGGCCCGAGGCCAGGTGCAGTGGCTCACGCCTGTAATCCTAGCACTTTGGGAGGCTGAGGTGGGCAGATCACAAGGTCAGAAGATCGAGACCATCCTGGCTAACACGGTGAAACCCTGTCTCTACTAAAATTAAAAAACTACCTGGGTGTGGTGGCACGCACCTGTAGTCCTAGCTGCTGGGGAGGCTGAGGCAGGAGAATCTCTTGAACCTGGGAGGTGGACATTGTGGTAAGCCGAGATGGCACCACTGCACTCCAGACTCTGTCTCAAAAAAAAAAAAAAAAAAAAAAAGAGAAAGAAAGCTTGGCCTGAAACCTTGGCCCAGAACCGATTAGGAGCTGATGATTCATAGAGGCTCCTTAGCTTGGCCCAGGACCCATTAGGAGCTGAAGTGAAAGCTTGGCCTGGGACCAACAAGAGGCTGAAGTGATGATTCGTAGGGGCTGAACTTACAGTCCAAAAAAGGAAAGGTTGCCCACCGAAACCCACCGAAGCCCACTGCCCATGCCCACAAAACGGGAAGAAACTTTTTCCTAGGATCCCACTGTCTATACAAAGGACAAAGGCATTTTTATGCCAGGTCTTGTTCCCTTATTTGAGTGAGCTGGAAGTTTGTGCAAGTGTTTTATTGAAATGGAGGTTTTTCTATCTGTGTAGTTACGGGCATGTTTCCAGGCACAGCACCCTGTGCTAGTTCCCTTACTGGTGCCTGCAGCTTGATTTCCCCATACCCCAGGCTGCTTTTTATTTTATGTGAAGGTGAGGCACTGACCCATGGGCTGGGGACTTTCCAAGGACTCAGACCCCCTCGGGAGTAAAGACCCTAACTGCTGTTAGGGAGATTGGGCAATGCTTTTTTTTTTTTTTTTTTGTTACTTCTTGCTACAAAGGGGCATTGTGTGGGGAAGAGCAGCTAGGGTTCCTCCTGGGGTTGGCTTGAGGATTCTTGGAAGAAAGGCACATCCATGTGTGGTTTTATTTGGATTACCATTTGGTGCTTGTTAGCCTCTAGGGAGAGGAAACAATTTGGGTTATAGGATTGTGTGTGCAAGCCCTAAACGTTGACATAAAGCATATAAGGGAAAGAGGTTTTAGTAAGGGAGCTAACCAGGTCCAAAACCAAGACTGGCATTTATTAAAAAGGGATTGTAGCCAACTGGGACTAGAGTTTGCATTTTCCCTTAATTTGTTAATAACTTTAATTTGGTTTTTAAGCACTTGTAAATCTTTCTCTACCTGACTGTAAGTGTTGATCCAGAAGCAGCATGTTTTAGTTAAGAGTGCACGGGCACCCGCTACTTCAGCTGTAAGGACACTGAGAGTTTGTCTGTTTTGCATTACGACTGAGGCTAGCGAACTGATGGATAGTTGTTGTGCTTTTGTGGTCGCTACATTACCTTCCACCCTTGTTGCATTATGATAGAAAGATTAAACACTGATTTTCTTAAGAAGGGGAATACCACCAAACCAAGACAGGCCTTTGGTTATTGCATGTCCTATTCCTGGTTTTTCTAATACAGGACTGTCATGTGCATGTCCTTTTTAGTTTTTTCTTTTAGTTAAATCTCCATGTGATGGCATAGAAATAAGTGATCTTCTGTTCTGGAATGTGCAAGAGAATGCACTTTCCAGAAAAGAGGCCAAATTAGGGGTGTTACCCGACAATGCCACCGTGTTAGTAGGGTTTAAAAATAACACACTGGGGACCACTGCCACTATAGTGCATGTTCCTCTCCGGTGCCTGGGGAGGATTAAGTGTAGCCAGAAGCCGTAGGGAAAGTAAAGCCCTGTCCCCTGAAGGGATGATTTTATGTTGTGGTTTATGAGAGTTTCAGCTAGATTTAGTCCAGGCCTTATTAGGTTGCCTTCCCTATATCTAACGGGAGTATCTTTAGGATAAGGATATCCATACTTAGTATGCTTATCCACAGTACCACTTGGAACTTTACACGCTGGATGGGAAGAATCTTTTTGGCAAATAGAGTTTTGAAAAACTAGAGACACAATATGCCCTGGCCAGTCTCTTAGACAACCCTCCTTACAGGGTCTATTGGTTTAGTCACCCCTGTTAGTCCACAAATTTGCAGATAACTTCCATTAAATATTTTATTATTATTTTTGAGGCAGAGTCTCACTCTGTTGCCCAGGCTGGAGTGCAGTGGTGTGATCTTGGCTCACTGCAACTTCTGCCTCCTGGGTTCAAGTAATTCTCCTGCCTCAGCCTCCGAAGTATCTGGGATTAAAGGCATATGCCACCAGTGCCGGCTTTTTTTTTTTTTTTTTTTTTTTTTTGTATTTATAGTAGAGACGGGGTTTCACCATGTTGGTCAGGCTGGTCTCGAACTCCTGACCTCGTTATCCACCTGCCTCAGCCTCCCAAAGTGCTGTGATAACAGGCATGAGCCACCGAGCCCAACCTACTTCCATTAAATATTACACAAGGGTCTGGGATTTCATGTGTGAACATCTTTGGGAAGAAGTGGATTACTTTGTGTTCATACTGCTGATAAAGGCATACCTGAAACTGGGAACAACAGCAACAAAATAGATTTAATTGGACTTACATTTCCACATGGCTGGGGAGGTCTCAGAATCATGGAGGGAGGTGAAAGGTACTTCTTATATGGTGGCAGCAAGAGAAAATGAGGAAGAAGCAAAAGCAGAAACCCCTGATAAATCCATCAGATCTCAAGAGACTTATTCACTATCATGAGACTAGCACAGGCCCCCATGATTCCATTACCACCCCCTGCCACCATGTCCCTCCCACAACACATGGGAATTCTGGGAGATATAATTCAAGTTGAGATTTGGGTGGGGACACAGCCAAACCATATCATTCTGTCCCCGGCCCCTCCAAATCTCATATCCTCACATTTCAAAACCAATCATGCCTTCTCAACAGTCCCCCAAAGTCTTAACTGATTTCAGCATTAACTCAGAAGTCCACAGTCCAAAGTCTCATCAGAGACATGGGAAGTCCCTTCTGCCTATGAGCCTGTAAAATGAAAACAAACTAGTTACTTCCTAGATAAAATGGGGGTACAGTCATTAGGTATATACAGCCATTCCAAATGGGAGAAATTGGCCAAAACAAAGGGGTTACAGGGCCCATGCAAGTCAGAAATCCACTGGAGTAGTCAAATATTTAGGCTCTAAAATGAACTACTTTGACTTCAGGTCTCGCATCCAGGTCACGCTGATGCAAGAGGTGGGTTCCCATGGTCTTAGGCAGCTCCACCCCTGTGGTTTTGCAGGGTACAGGCTCCCTCCCAGCTGCTTTAATGGTCTGACAGTTAGTGTCTGCAGTTTTTCCAGGCACATGGTGCAAACCGTCAGTGGATCTACCATTCTGGGGTCTGGAGGATGGTGGCCCTCTTCTCATAATTCCACTAGGCAGTGCCCCAGTAGGGACTCTGTGTGGGGGCTCCAACCCCACATTTCCCTTCTGTACTGCCCTAGCAGAGGTTCTTCATGAGGGCCCTGCCCCTACAGCAAACTTCTGTCTGGGCATCCAGGCATTTCCATACATCTTCTGAAATCTAGGCGGAGGTTCCCAAACCTCAATTCTTGATTTCTGTGCACTCACAGGCTCACCACCACATGGAAACTGCCAAGGTTTGTGGCTTCCAGCCTCTGAAGCCACAGCCCAAGCTGTGTGTTGGCCCCTTTCTGCCATAGCTGGAGTGGCTGAGACTCAGGTCACCAAGTCCATAGGCTGTACACAGCATGAGGACTCTGGGCCCAGCCCGCAAAACAATTTTTCCTCCTAAAATTCTGGGTCTGTGATGGGAGGGGCTGCCATGAAGACCTATGACATGCCCTGGAGACATTTTCCCCATTGTCTTGGGGACTAACATTCGACTCCTTGTTACTGTTGTACTGAACCGAGCATAGAAAGTCAACACCAAGACAAAAGTATGCCAAATTACAGGGTCTTTATTGCCGGCGGCCATGGAGGACTCGCAGCTCTCCAACCCGTGGCCCTAAAAGGAGGGTGTCAAGACCTTTTATATCTGTAAAAATCACCTTGGGAGTGAGGGTGAGGGGTAGGGGTGGTGAATTCTGTAAATCACCTTCTGGGCGGAGATGAGGGTGAGGGGCTCTGGACATTCCAGTGGATTCCTGGGAAAAGATGAGGGTGTGGGGCTCCGGACATTCCAAGGGCCAGGGGACTTTTGACATTCTGATTGCTACTTAAGCAGTTCACAAAAGTCAAGATAAGCATTTGTTTACACATCGTCTGGGCAGGGTGGAAATTACAAGTCACAGGGGCCAAGATGGCGTGGGTTTGGACTGCTTGCCTGTCACATTTGGGTTATAGAGAGCAGTTTCAACAGAAAGCCAAGGTATGGTTGAGGTATGCAGTTTTATGGGGCTTTTATGTCACATTACTTATGCAAATTTCTGCAGCCAGCTTGAATTTCTTCTCAAAAAATAGATTTTTCTTTTCTACTTCATCATTAGGCTGCAAATTTTCTAAACTTTTATGCTCTATTTCCCTTTTAAAACAATGCTTTTAACAGCATCCATCACTTTTTGAATGCTTTGATGCTTAGAAATTTCTTCTGCCAGATACCCTAAATCATCTCTCTCAAGTTAAAAGTTCCACAATTTTCAAGAATGGGGGCAAAATGCCACCAGTCTCTTTGCTAAAACATAACAAGAGTCACCTTTGCTCCAGTTCCCAACAAATTCCTCATCTTCATCTGAGACCACCTCAGCCTGAATTCTATTATCCATATTGCTATCAGAATTTTGGACAAAGCCATTCAAAAAGCCTCTAGAAAGTCCCAACCTTTTCTACATTTTCCTGACTTCTCCTGAGCCCTTTAAACTGTTCCAACCTCTGCCTGTTATCCAGTTCCAAAGTCACTTCCACATTTTCAGGTATCTTCTCAGCAACACCCACTCTACTGGTACTAATTTACTGCATTAGTTTGTTTTCATGCTGCTGATAAAGACATACCAAAACTAGGAACAAGAAAAGGTTTAATCGGACTTCCCCATGGCTGGTGAGGTCTCAAAATCATGGTGGGAGGCAAAAGGTACTTCTTACATGGCAACAGCAAGAGAAATTGAGGAAGAAACAAAAACAGAAACCTCTGATAAACCCATAAGATTTCAAGAGACTTTATCATGAGAATAGCATGGGAAAGACTGGCCCCCATAATTCAAGTACCTTCCCCTGGATCCCTCCCACAACATGTAGGAATCCTGGACGGTACAATTCAAGTTGAGATTTCTGTGGGGACGCAGCCAAACCATATCAAGGACCATATGTCATTTATTACCTGATAATAAGGTTGGCAAGGGTTGGCATTTCTGCCCAGGGATAGCTATTCCCATTGGGAATTCCACCTAGAAGATCTGGCTAGATTGTTACAATTTTTCTATAGTCTCTCCCAATGTTTGGTGTCACCCTTGTTCCTTCTTGGTCTCCAGATCTCTGTACTCTTCAGCAATTATGAGCATATTTTTCAATATTTAAGGTTTCCCAAGTATGGTTCTTTTCCTCTGCTTTTAAAGCAGAAGAAGGCATTTGCTATCTTTTTAACTTTACTTAGTCTAAGGGTGTGAGTCTTACCCTCAGGGGGTGTGGTTTGTTTTGGGGTTGCATTAAAAATGTTCCCACACCATGTTTTAGTTATATCTATTAAGTTTTTAATGGTTAAGCCCACCAGAGGTAACCCCAAGATAGTGATATGGTTTGGATGTGTCCCCACCCAAATCTCATCTTGAATTGTCACAATTCCCAAGTGTCACAGGAGGAACCTGGTGGAGGTGATTGAATTGTGGGGATGGGTCTTTCCTGCACTGTTCTCATGATAGTGAATGAATCTCAGGAAATCTGATGGCTATACAAATGGGAGTTTGCCAGCACAAGCTCTCTCTTTGCCTGCCATCATCCACGTAATATGTGTTGTGCTCCTCCTTATTTCCTTGAGGTTTTTTTGGCTGCACAGGTTTGCACCACTATTTATTTACAATCATGTTCAGGTTCTCCAGTTTCCTCTGGGAGGAAAGTGGGTGGGTTTGGACAAGAACAGGTCTTTAAGTGAACTGCAGGTTTTTCCAGCAGCAAGGCTTGATATTTGAGGAGGTGATTGATTATCTGTTAGCCAGATACTTCCTTTAGAGAATAGCAGTGTGGCTACATTATGGGGTACGTAAACAGGTTATTCCTCATAGTTAACTCAACCATGCAACTGCAACTGCTCAGAGGCAAGCTGGCCGTTTTTTAGCCACCAGGTTAAGCTTTTTGCTTAGGTAACCAACTGGCTGCTGGGCTGGACTTTGGGCCTAAGTTAAAACTCCCTAGGCTATTCCCTTTCTTTTTGAGACACAAAGATTAAATGCCTCCTCTATGGGAAGACTGAGTGTGGGTACTTTAAGTAAGGGTTGCTTTAGCTGATTAAAGGCCTTTTGAGCCTCATGTTTTTAAGTTAGGGAGTGAGTTTTAGCTGCTTAAGTTTCTTTCATAAGGTGACATAAAGGATGAGCCATTACTTACCCAGGTATTTACAATTTACAAAAGCCTGTAATGCTCAAAAATCTTCCTAGCTGTTTGAGTGTTGTGGGAAGGGTAAAGGGGGAAATAGTCTTAATTATCTTCTCACCGAATGTTTTGGTTCTTTCTGACAAGATTAGACCTAGGTACCTCACTGAAGTTTGACAGAGCCGAGCATTAGATTTGGAAATTTTATATCCTCTACCTGCTAGAAAATTAAAAAGAACCTTAGTGTCTTCTTGAGAACCCCCTCAGTTGGGGCACAGAGAAGAATATTATCTACATATTGTAAAACTTTAACCTGAGGATGAGAAAACTCAGAGAGGTTTTTGATAATGCCTGCCCAAACAGGTGGGGGCTGTTTTGAATCCTTGAGACAGTACTGTCCAGGTTAACTAGTTAGCCTGGTTGGAGGGACGTTTTTATAGCAAACAAGTATTGGGAGTTAGGGTGCAATGGTATTCAGAAAAAGGCATTTAGGTTTAAAACTGTGAGTCATTTCGTTCCCTCAGGCATTTGAGATAGCAAAGTATAAAGATTAGGAACCACTGGATGGATTGGAACTATAGCTTTATTAATGGGATGGAGGTTCTGAACTAGCCTCCATTCCCCACTGGATTTCTGTACCCCTAATATTGGGGTTTACAACACTCAAGAAGGTTTTGTGCTTTTAAATTATTAATGATGGCTTTCAGGTTTTGTTTTTTTAGCTTTTGGCTTTAGGGGGTACTGCTTTTGGTTAGGAAAGAAGGTGAAAATTTTTTTCAGACCTCATTAAGAGTGAACATGATGCTAAGATGGTGAAATGTTTAAGGTGAATTTGGAATCAGTATAGTGCTCGTAACCTGGCCAGTTTTCCCTTGACTTGCCCACACCTCTGGGTTAATATTGGTTTTTTCCAAGAGGAGGACAAAGAGTTTGTTCTGGAGCCATAAGGAAGGTGGCTCCCATATGGGCTAGATTATCTTTACCTAGGAAAGGGGTGGGACTTTTAGGCATGATCTAAAACCTATGAGTAAATAGCAAGTTCCCCCTACTACAACTGAGAAGCTGTGAAAAATATTGGGTTAAGGGCTTTCCCAAGACACCCACCATGGTTGTGCTATGGGAGGAAAGAAGGAATGGACTGGAGAACAGAGGTTGGCTCCAGTGTTTAGAAGGAAGTTTATCTATCTTCCTCCCTTCTACCTTCAGAATTACCCAGGGCTCCTGAATAGTAATGATGGTTTGAGCCACTGGAGCCGGGGAATTAATCCCTGGGACTCATTATTCCTGCTGGACCATTTGGGAAACTGGTTCTAGACCCAGTGACCTATGTCTCTGGGAACAGTTGGACTTCCAGTGGTTTCCACCACAGGCTGGACAGGGTTGAGGTGGCTTCTTGATGTCTGGGCAATCCCTTTTGAAATGCCCTGGTTTGCTACATTGGTAGCAATTAGCAGATGCACCTTGGGGATTCTGGATTTTACAGGCCTGTAACGCAGCCACTAGAGCCTCTCTCTCTTTTTTTTTTTTAATACTTCCTCTTCTTCTCCTGGGCCTCCTCCAGCTTTTTATTGTAAAAAACTGAAGTGGCCACTTTACAGAGGTTCTTTAAAGTATTATTTGGACCTGTGGCCAGTTTTCTTTTGATATTAGGGGCTGCCTGAGTAATAAATTTGTTTTTTAAGATTAACTGTCCCTTAGAATGAGGAGATTGGGAGGTGTTTTTTAAGCCTTTTAGTATGCACATCAGAAAGTGTTTTTCCCCCCATTCATTTATAGAATTGTTGGGATTCCAATTGGGATTTTCAAGGGGTACTTCCTCCCTCCCTATTGGGAATGGAGGTTTTGCTATCAGCTCACCTTTCTTTCTTTTAGACTTCTTCCTTTAAAGACTTTTAGACTAGCTATATGTTTCTGCTGCCTGTAAGGCTGCCTTTTTTTTTTTTTTTTTTTTTTTGCAACAGAGTTTGGATTAAAAGTAGCGTATCATATTTTTAAGTTAAACACTTGGATTAAATTTTAGAAAGCCTCTATATATTTATTAGGGTTATTAGAGAACCTGCCCAGGTCCCCTTTTATTTAAGTTCCTGCAATGAGAAGGAAACTTGAACCCTAGTAGCACATTGTCCCTTGGGCATTTCTTGCAGGGGCAACAGTGAAGCTGAGAATTTATTGAGGGGCACTGCCAGAGGAGCTAATGATTTGGCTACTGGGAACCTCAAATATATGGGGCAGATAGGGTACCCAGAGGTTGCATTTGAGGGTCCCAGGGTTTGTTTTCTTGACTCCGGGGAACCATCCTTTGAAGGCTTGATGTGGCTGCTAAGACAGTGGGGTTAACTGTATAATGCTTAAAGATTTGGGTTATCTTGCAAGGCAAAGAAAACCTGTACATTGGGAACCTCCAACCGTTTGCCCTTTTGCCTACAGAAAAGTTTCAGTAGTTGAATAGTATAGAAATCAAGATTTTCCTCAGAAAGCTAGGTTTGTTTGTTCCCAAGATGATAACAAGGCCACACCCTTGTGTAATAGAATATAAACAGCTTGCTCTGTAGAGTCTTAGGGTTAAAGGAGTTCCAGTGATTTAGAATGCACTCAAGGCAAGTACAGACTGCAGATGAAACCCACCTAGAAAGAGAATGGGAGACGAGGTGTTCCTTAGTCCCCTTCCTCTATTTGGTGTGACACAGGGTGGAAGGACAGAGAGGAAAAAATGTTGCACTTTTGCCCTTCTCCTCTTTCCTCCTCTCCTCTGGATCCTGGCAACCTTATAGGTGCTGCCCCATGGATACAAGTGTGACCTTTATTCATGGATCTGGAGGAGCTAATAGGCATGACTAGTCATGCTTACCTGCTCAAAGCACTAGCTTTTTGCCCTGTTGGATTCTTAGACCCACTCAGCCCAAAAAGCTCCCAAGGTATCCCATAGGCATGGGAGAGATTATGTAGTAGTTGGACTTGGGCAAGACTCTTTAATGGAGGAAGCGTTTTATTACCATATTTGGCATTTAGATTCTCTTGCTATGGCCTCAGTGAAAAATTGGAATGCCACAGAATGGGACTTATTAACTTCCAAACACAAAATTCTTTTCTTTTTTGGTTTAACTCCTGTGGGTAACCCCCCATATAGGCACTGAGGAATGAGAGCTAAGCAGAACCTTGACACAGTTAGAGCTTGAGGAATATCTCACTTTATAGTGTTACTACTCAGCTATTTCCTTTGATCCTTTATATAATCATATATTAGTTTATAGAATTAGGGCTTGAAGAATCCCTTTATATAATCCTCTATATATAATCATATAATAGTTGATAGTATGAGTGCCTAAAGAATATTTCCCTACATATATACCTATAATTATCTTAGTTTATAATTGGAGGAATGCCTAGA
>CAUYLG010075586.1:0-52077 GCA_963573385.1 Cacajao melanocephalus
CCACACAGGATGGCTTGAAATTTTCCTCTGGGCTGGGTGGGGTGGCTTAAGTCTGTAATCCCAGTACTTTGGGAGGCTGTGACAGACAGATCAACTGAGGTTAAGAGTTCAAGACTAGCCTGGCTAACATGGCAAAATCCTGTCGCTACTAAAAATACAAAAATTAGCCGGGCATGGTGCACACACCTGTCATCACAACTATTCAGGAGACAGGCAGGAGAATCATTTGAACTCTTGAGGCAGAGGTTCCAGTGAGCCAAGACCACACCACTGCACTCCAGCCTGGGTGACAGAGTGAGACTCTGTCTCAAAAAAAAAAAAAAAAAAAAAATGCTGAGAGTGGTGCTGTGCACCTGTAGTTCCAGCTACTCAGGAAGCTGAGGCAGGAGGACCAATTGAGTGCAGGAATTTGAGGCTGCAGTGAGCTATGATTGCACCACTGTACTCCAGCCTGGGTGACAGATAAAACCATCAAAAAAAAAAAAAAAAAAAAATTCCTGCCCAGCATGGTGGCTCAGGCCTGTAATTTCAGCACTTTGGGACGCTGAAGCAGGCAGATCACCTGAGATCAGGAGTTCAAGACCAGCCAGGCCAACATGGTAAAACCCTGTCTCTACTAAAAATACAAAAATTAGCCGGGCATGGTGGGCACCCGCAATCCCAGCTATTTGGGAGGCTGAGGCAAGAGAATTGCTTGAACCCAGGAGGCAGAAGCTGCAGTGAGCCGAGATCGAACCATTGCACTCCAGCCTAGGCCACAAGAATGAAACTCCCGTCTCAAAAAAAAAAAAATTCCATTCCAGGCCAGGCGCAGCGGCTCATGCCTGTAATCCCAGCGCTTTGGGAGGCCAAGGTGGGTGGATCACCTGAGGTCAGGAATTCAAGACCAACCTGGCCAACATGGCGAAACCCGATCTCTAATAAAAATACAAAAATTAGCTGGGCGCGGTGGCTCACGCCTGTAATCCTAGCACTTTGGGAGGCTGAGGTGGGTGGATCACCTGAGGTCAGGAGATCAAGACCAGCCTGGCCATCACGGTGAAATCCCATCTTAAAAAAAAAAAAAAAAAATACAAAAATTAGCCAGGCATGGTGGTGCACGCCTATAGTCCCAGCTACTTGAGAGGCTGAGGCAGAAGAATTCCTTGAACCTAGGAGGCAGAGGTTGCAGTGAGCTGAGATCGCACCACTGTACTCCAGCCTGGGCAATAAAATGAGACTCCGTCTCAAAATAAATACATAAAAATAAAAAATAAATTCCAGATAAACCAAAAATCTAAAAGTAAAAATAAACAAATAAACATGTTGGCTGGGCATGGTGGTGCACACCTGTAATCCCAACACTAGGAGGCCAAGCAGGAAGACTGCTTGAGCCCAGGAGTTCCAGACCAGCCTGGGCAACATGGTGAAACCCCATCTCTACAACAAATACAAAAATTAGCCAGCCTGGTGGTGCACACCTGTAGTCCCTGTGAGGATCGCTTGAGCCCAAGAGGCAGAGGTTGCAGAGAGCAGTAACCATGCGGCTGCTCTGCAGCCTGGGACACACAGCAAGATTCTCTCAAAAACAAAACAAACAAAAAGAGGCCTGATAATTCTGATTACATTCTTATTTTTCTGTATGCAAAGCAACCCATTAAAAAAAGTCAAGAGACAGGCCGGGTGGGCGGTGATTCAGGGCTGTAAATCCCAACACTTTTTGAGGCCCAGGAGGGCAGACGACAAGGTCAGGAGATCAAGACCATCCTGGCTAACACGGTGAAACCCTGTCTCTACTAAAACTATAAAAAATTAGCTGGGCGTGGTGGCACGAGCCTGTACTCCTAGCTAATCAGGAGGCTGAGGCAGGAGAATCGCTTGAACCCATGAGGTGGAGGTTGCAGTGAGCCCAGATCGAGCCACTGCATTCCAGCCTGGGTGACAGAGCCAGACTCCATCTTAACAACAGCAACAAAAAAAGTCAAGAGACGAAAGAAAATACAATCCATTACACAGGTAAAGGAGTTAATATCCATGCATACAGAACTTGCAGAAAGTGATAAGACAACCCTTATTTTTCTCAAATGAGCAAACGAGATCCATAAGCAACAAATAAAAAAGCCAGTACACACAGAAAAAAAGGACAAATAGTCATGAAAATGCTGGACACTGTTTTTCACCCATCAGATTGGCAAAAATGAAAAAGGCTGATAATACCAGTCATGACAAGGGTAAAGAGAAACAAGCACTTTACTGTTGGTGGGAGTATGAAAAGTTCTACTCCTACTGAAAAATAACCTGGCATTATCTAACACAGTAAAAAATACATATACTGGCCGGGCATGGTGGCTCATGCCTGTAATCCAAGCACTTTGGAGGCCAAGGTGGGCGGATCACCTGAGGTCGGGAGTTCAAAACCAGCCTGACCAACATGGTGAAACCCCGTCTTAAAAAAAAAAAAAATACATATACTTCTTAACTGAACATCTCAATCCTGGATTGCTAAACTACAGAAATAAAACCTGGATTACATAAAAAATATATGTGTACAAGTAGATTAATGACAGTATTATCTATACTGCCAAAAAACTTTAGATAACCTGAATGTCCATTAACAGGAGGAATAACTGAATAATATGGTAGATCTATTTATTCTATGGAATATAAGGGAGTTACCAAAAATGATGAGTAAATCTGTAAGTATTGATCCCCATGGTATACTCTCAAATGTAAAAAAGCCAGGGTGCAAACATTGTGCAGTATGAAACCATTTGCTAAGAAAACTGTGTATACGGTTGAATGTTTTCATGTTTTAAATTAGTAAAGTACTAGTAGTATTAAGAAAGATGAGGCCGGGCATGGCGGCTCACGCCTGTAATCCAAGCACTTTGGAGGCCAAGGCAGGCGGATCACCTGAGGTCAGGAGTTCAAGACCAGCTTGACCAAATGGTGAAACCCTGTCTTTAAAAAAAAAAAAGAAAGAAAGAAAGAAAGATGAGCAAAGACATTGCTGTTTTTTCCTGTGTAAACCTTTGACATTTTGCAAATTACAAACTTTGCTTTTATTAAAAAAAAAAAAAAAAAAAAGGAAAAATCCATTTTTGGGGGGATCTGTTTTATCTATGATACCCATATATGTGACCAAGGTCTCTGCAATTTAAATGGGCCAATAATGATTTAGGAAAACAAAGAGGACATCAGATTAGGAAAGAAGAGCCAGAGATAAATGCATAAAAACCCAATAAACTAATTAAAATAAAAATAAAAGGCCATTTTAAAACACAAATGAAACTATTACTCCATGAGAAAAGGGGAAAAGCTGTTTTCCTGCCTTGGCTAAACATCTGAGTAGTTATTTGTCAGCAGAGCTTTGCTGGTGAAGATGTTCATCTATCAGACCCTTATTAACAAAAATTCCAGTCAACAAGATCCTGACTCCTTTTTTTCACCTTTCATCTTAAGGTAGCACTTGGCTTTGTTATTATTTTCCAAAAAAAGTGTTTCATTAAATGGATCAGTACTATATTTTATAGCATATCTGAATCAAAATGTATTTAGAAAGAGTATATTCGTAGAGCCTAAAATTGAGAAGTGTGTTTACAATCACTTCAGAAACTCATTCATGCAACCCTCAATTACTCATCCTTAAAAGGGGGCGCCCTGCTAGGCATTACTCAAAACCAAGCATGCCTGAAAACATGTTAAACATAACTGAATGAAAATCTGCCCAATCACAGGCCAGCTGCGTGCAAACTCCACCCTACAGTACGGGAAGAACACTTTTGATTGGAAGACAGTTGTGTTTACTACCGTGTGTGGTGCAAATTGGAAAGGTCCACATGCCCACGGTCCAAAGGAAATCTCTTTTAATGAGAAAGAAAAACAAAGCGGCCCGTTCTCATCCTACACTAGTCATTGTCATTAATAGAACCTCAACAAAACAGCGATTTTTGAACAATTTTGCAAGCTGGTGAAAAAAAATCTAAAGGCTCTGAGTTTTGGTCTGGCTGTTTTCTCATCTATGTCCCTGTATATACATGTAAGACAAGCATAAACGTATTCCCAAAATACAAACCTGCCTTTGCCTCTGTATTCACACAGCCGCAAGCAAGACCTCAACATAGTTGTAATGTTCTTTGCTTTAATTTCCAAGAATCACTGCAACTTTTTGCTTGGTTTGAGAACCCAGTTCCATGGGCTCAGTGGTAAAATTATTTATTTAGCTTAGTGGGTGTCCAGCAAGGAAATGAGTTTCAAAAACCTCTGCCCTTAGGGAGCACAGCAAACAACAAAGTGAATGGGGAGCCATTTCAGGTACAGAGCTCATTAGCAATTCATCTGATGGAGGAAACGAGACGACCATTGAAAACACAAGAAAATAAATCCCAATGAATAGCTAGGGCAAACTAGGCCTTAGGTCAAAGTATGCATATAACAGTGGTTCTTAAGTATGTTTTGCCTCCAAGGGGTAGAATGACTCTGAAATGGACACTTCTTTTCCCAACCCAGCCATCTTTTAAAGAAAGTGCAGAGGACTAGAGATCCAAATCCCAGTCATAATCATCATTCCATCTCCTTATCTTTTTTCTATCTTTTTGCAAATTTGCCCCACTGAGGCCTCATAAATGTCCTAGCAGCGTTTCTTATAGAGCATGAAGATCAAAGCAAATGAACCCAAGCAGCAGAAGCAAAGCCTAAGCCATCCACAAGCCAAAAAAAAAAAAAAAAAAATCCATAAAGCTTGTATATTAGTAAAAAAGGACAATGTAACACTGTTGATCAATAGGAAGAAAAATGAACATCAGAAACCTACATTACTTCCAAATCTCACAAATTGCGTTCCCGTTTATATCTGCAGAAACGAGTTCATTAAGAAAATTTGCTTTCTGCTTGCTGATCTATTACATTCCAAAAGAACGCCCCCCAACACGCACATACACCATTTTTCATGGCCTTATCTCATCAGAGAAGCTAGGGCCCCTATCAAAATGAGGAAATAAAGTGGCTTGACAAAACTTAAACACTATATTTTGCCGCCACATTATTGAGAATAACACATCATTATCGCGAATGCTAGTTAAGTTGTATGACTGAACAACTTTAATCACAAAACACACCAAGGCAAGCATCAAAAGGGGCCAAGCCCAAACACAAAGTTTCAAAACAAAACCTCTCCCAAGGTTGGGGGAGTAGCTGAGCTGGGAGCAAAAAGCACCACCCAGCAGCCCCGTTCGGCTACTAAGAAAGATCTCAAACTTATCAAAAACAGCCACAACTGCAGCTCCTGTCACCCAGAAACGTAAGAGAGGAGAGCTTGAGACAGTGCCGAGAGCTGGCCTTTCTGGAGACCGCCAGGCCAAGCCCAGCTCAAACAAGGAGGAAGTAACTGCCAGATAAAAAAGCCCCGAACAGCTCCAACTGCAGCCTCCGTGCCTCCCCTAGCTGTCCACATTCCCGCCCCACTTGGGGCTCCGGGAGAAAAGGAATAGGGCGCAGGTCTCCTGGGAGAGGCTGGGGATCACAGGTCCGCGTCTTCGAGAGGGCAGCGGCAACACTGGCCGAACTCTGAGGCTCCCGGGAGCTCATGATTCGAGAGCCTGCTCCGAAGGCGTGTTGGGGGGAACGCCGAGAAAAGGGTCGCCCAGGAGGCGGGGCCTGCCGGCTGCAAGCAGCAGCTCCTGGCGCCCTGGCCGCCCCCCGGGGAAACCGGGGCGCACACCCCGACGCGGAAGCCATGCCGGCAAGAGCTCGGGGTGCTGAGGTGCCGGCGGGGGGCGCTAAGGAGATCTGGGGGGCACGGAAATGGGTCACCCCCATCCCACCGCCCCCTCACAAAGGCCCCCGGGGAGGCCGCCCGCAGGCCCCGCAGCCCCGGCCTCGAGTGCCCGACTCGGCCGCCACTCACCGCTAGGTCCTGGGGCACCGCCCCGCTCATGGCCCGCACAGTGCCGGCCCGCCAGGCTCGAGTGCGCAGCGCAGGCCCCGGATCTCCGCTCGCTGCCGCCGCCGCCGCCGCCGCCGCCGCCGCGGGGGCCGAGGCCGAGGCTGAGGCCGCAGTGTCCGCGAATAGAAGCAGCAGCCGCTTGCCCACCGGGGAGGCCGCCGCGTCCGCCATCGCCGGGGCCGGCCTGACCCGCGCTCCCGCCCGCCGCCTCCCACCACCTCCGCCGCCAAGCGCCCGATCCGCCCGCAAGGCCTCCCTCCGCACCACCCGCGGCCGCCGTTCCCCCCCACCCCCCCCAACAGCCACCACCAACCACCGGCGCCGCGCAGCGCCCCCCGTGGCCGGGAGCGGAGCCGCAGCCCGGGCCCCGCACAGCGCCCCCCGCGCTCTGGAGCGGGGCGGCAGCTCCGGGCCCCTCGCAGCGCTCCGCCCCAATCTCCCCGGGGCCTGCAGTGCCCCCTGCGGTCGGGAGGGGAATTACAGGTTCGGCCGGGGTAGGGAAGTGGGCGGGTCCCTCAGCTCCCCCATGGCACCATCCCTGGTCTTAGTCTTCCTTTAGGTAGTCGTATATCTGAGAGGGCCTTAGCTTGCTCTCCTCAGACACCAAAGACATTTACGGGGTAGGGGGTTGAGGGACAAGGTACCTAGACAGTGGATGTTTTGAGTTGTTTAGTGTCGCTAATACCCCCATTGATTTCCTAACCTGAAAATACGAGCTGCCCAACCTGTTGTCTTGTAGGAAATGTTCTCCCCATTGGTCCGTGAAACACAATGTCTTCCTTCTCATTGGCCCAAAATGTAGTAACCTCCCATTCTGCATTACCAGTACTCCTTAGGTTCCTTTCCAATTGGCCAATATATTACTTCCATTGGATGTATAATGCCACTCTTTGCACTGACTGAAGGCCAACGTGCCCACCCCCCCCCAACAATCTTGGGTGTTTTTCCTAAAACCTAACTTCTTCCCTTCCTAGTCTGCCGATGTTATTAAGTCTATGTGTTTCTCCATTCAACTCTTAGGGGAATTGGAACTAGACCAGTAGTAAAGGGGTTCTCTTACTCAGTAGCACCCCATCTTACCATGGAATTAGTGGGGCTGAGGGCAAAGAGAATTCCATAACTCTTATCTGAATGCATTGAATACAGGTGTGGGAGACTGATGGCTCCTGATTAGAAAAGGAGCCTGTAGAGAAAGTGAGATGCTAAGATTTTGGGCTAGATTGTTACTCACAATAAGCAACAGGAAATTACCTCAATCATTTAAAGTTGGCAATATCAGGGACCAGCACATTCCATGGTCTCATGGATGCAGACACTGAGTATACACAAACCAGATACAAAAGATAAAGGGTCTAGTAATAACTCATGACTGTTGCTCTAAAAGTGACTTTTTTCATTGATTTTCCCTAGAGAGGAGAGCGGTAGCTGGTTCTTTCTCCAAGGCTTCTGTGCCTACCCAGCTATCTCCTGTCCATAACCTTGTCTACACCCTTGACCTACTTTTCTTGTGGCAAAGGCTTGGGGAGAGGGGTAACCAAGTATCGACTTTAGCAAAAGTACAAAATATATAGGGAAGTCATTCTAGAACTAACCCTGTGGAGCACCAAGAAAACATTCCTCCCTCCATTCCTTTTAATTTCCATCTCTCAGCCAATCTGAGGCCTGACTCAGAATTTTTCTGGGCTGAGAGCCACCTCTTAAAGCACATGGCCCATAAGCTATAGCTGGTAGGAGGAGAACAAGGGTGAATTCATACAAGACCTATCTGCCTTGCAACTTTTCTATCAAAATTAACTGCTGGGATTTTCTTCCATACAGAGATTTAACACTGCCCCAATGTCCAAGGGTGGTTTCTCACAGCAAAGAGAGAAATATACCTAAGCACATGAATGGGAAAGGCAAAAGGGAAATGCATTCAACAAATGTGGCTGGCACTTTTCACGTGCCAGGAACGTTCCAAAGTGTTTGGGACACAATATTGAACAACAACAAAAAAAACATCTTGTCCTCATGGAGTTTACATTCTTTCCTATATTAACAAGACTTCAGGAATGAAAAATGAAATCACACTTGGCTTCACAGGAAGTAAACAGCAGAAAAATTCACAAAAATAAACTCAAAACAGAAAAAATCATTTGTAGATGAAGTGAAACATCAGTTTTAAAGAAAAAAAACTGTAATTCTAAGCTTCTTTAACCACATGCCACTGGCCCCACCTCCCGAAAAGCACTTCCTTTGTTTCCAGGACAGGTGACAACCCTCACTTTTTCTAGGGTAGTATTTGCATCCCTGCAAAGATTCCTGCTCCAGGTAGTCAAATCAATCCTGTCCTCCTGCACACACTTCATTGGTATTCAATGATGAGTGCCACCAATTTGAAGCAGGAAACTAGGACATAGGCTAAGCAACTTGACTCTCCTTGCTGCCTGGCAAGTTAGCACCACAAATGGTAAAGAAAGGCTAAGGCTTAGGGACAGAGGCTTCTGCCTGGATCTCTAAGCAACTACACTTCACCCACACACATTGGAAGAATGTCAACATAGGGAGGAGAAAGGGTGGAATAGAAAGGTCTAAAGAAAGTGAGCCACCAGCTTCTTTTGGCAAATCAATACTCCAAATGGAAACATCAGGGAAAATACTCTTCTACAACAAAAGAGAAGCTTTGCTGCTAGGATCATTTTTCAAAAGCAGTATTTTCAGGATGGAAAAATTGCCTAGGTATTTGGAATCTGAATTCTGATGACTAAACCTCTATCTCTCCAGGATATAACATGTGAAAACTTAAGAAAGATCCCTGGCCCCGTCTCCCACTCTGCCATCTCCCTACTTCCCAAAGCCTACAAACCAATCTATACAAGTTCCGGACTACACCACAAAGCATTTCTCAGGGAGCATGGAATGCATTAATACTGACTTCAACTTGCTGGAAGTGAGAGTGACAGCAGGCAGGAAGAGACAAGTATAACTTGTGTAACAAACCAGACTGTCAAAAATAACCAAGGCCTTAGCAGAAGCCTGGGCCACAGTATATCATCTCCCATGGCTGGCAAAGGGCCTAGGGTCCAAACACTGCCCCTTTTGAAAGGTTGACCCACATCTTAGAGGAAGGGGCTAGAACAGTTAGGTGGCTTTCTACCCCGCTTCTTCCTTGTCCTTCTTTGTGGGGAAGGGAAGAAGACATTGTCGTACACAAGGTTGCTTGGGAAAATGGATTATTCTAATAAAACTTTATTTTTTCAAACACAGCCACAGAGGCAGAACCTCATGTTTAACACACACAGACTTATGGATTTTTTTTTAATATAAAACAAAGTTTACGAAAAAATTTTTTTCCACTTTTTGTATTTGTAATCCCATTAGCACAGGGACTTTGGCAGCAGGTGGGAGTGAAGGGCAGCTGGGCTGCCACTGGGCAGTCACTGGGCACAGGAGGAGAGCATCAGCCTGGGGAGTGGCTTCACTCACACACGCAGGGATACTCACCTACTGGCCAACCACACCACACACACAGCACAGATGCAGACATCTACCCAGTGTCAGCCACATGCCCTGGAGGTGTGCTCCACTCTGGGTAAGCCCAATATGTGAAAATCCAAATAGTCAAAACAGCTAAAGTGGAGGGAGGTTGCTTGCTTTACAAAAAGAAGCAATCATAGGCTACTTTTAAATGGTCAGCAGTCCAAATGCATTGAAAAATAGCATTTGGTTTACACAGAACTGTTGGAACAGATCTACTGTGTAAAGCAACATGAACCACTTCTTGAAAAGGCTTGTTCCAGGGCCACGGGTTCTTACATTGGGAAGCAAGATGATAGTTCTGACTAGCTTAGTTTTCCAGACTGAAAGTAATGGAATTAAAATAATGGTAACTGTAAACCTTCTCCCCTAAGAATGGTGCCCTGGGGCTTTGGGGAAACCAGGATCACTGCCTCACTTCTTCAGCTTAGGGCCTGCAGAAACCGCACTGCCATTGCCAGTGACCTGTCGGAAGCTGGCACAGCCAATCTGCAGCAGAGAGCCCAGGGATGAGGATACCCCAGGAGGAAAAGAAGTTGGCACCAGGGAAATTATGGCCTGAAGAGGGAGAAGAGCCAGGGAAGGAATGAAACCATACATAGGCAACTCCTGGGCTCACAGTTTCCCTGGATTCTCTAGAGGGCCTCTCTCAGGCCCCTAGAGATCTGGTAGCCCAGTGGTAACTAGCCGGGAGATAGGGAGGAGCCTCTGAGGGCCAAAGGCTTAAGAAGACATGGCCACCTCCTCTCTGGAGTGGAGACGAGGAGGCTGAAGCCTCACTGATGCTCCTGACACACAGGAAACCCAGAAAATGTCAGGTTCAATTCTATGAGGAAGAAAACAGACCTTGGTCTTCTTCCCTTACATGAGGAACTGGGTCCTAGGAAACCCTGGAAATTGAAGAGAAAAATGTCCTTCTTGCCATAAACAAGAAGGGTAGGTCCAATTTGGTCATGTAGGGTCTAACCAAAGCTGGACAAAACCTCACCAGCTATTGTGGTGGCAGCTTTAGTATGTGTTTCCACTGGTGCCAGCCCTACCAAGGTACTTAAACCCATCACTGTGGCCACTGGGACCAGCGGTCCTGGCTCAAGTTCCAGGTGAGAAACAAAAAAGTAAATTCAATCCAATGACAACCAAACTCCCAATTGCTTCTTACTGCCTTTGCTTTATACATCCTCTGCCAATCCCTCAGTGAGCCCCAACCTCCCTATGGTCTCTAAGGGCCAATTAGAGGCAAATAAACATTTCCTGGCAGGAGTGGAAGACAAGCAAACCATTAAATGCTAAACACCCCTTCCTCTTTCTCAAGCAGGTTGAAGAGGCTGGGCCTGGATCTTGTAAGAATTGGTTTCCTGCACTCAGCTTCCCAATAGCAGTGCTGGGGTGAGCTCACCCATGTCTGCTGAGGACTGAATGCCACTTCTGCTGCAGGTCTGCCTCAGTAGATACTGGGGACCAATATAGGGCCTTCCTACCTAGTCTATGACCTAAAAGGGTAAGGGGAAAAGGGTCCCATCAGCAGAGAAGAGATAGAACCCCCCTAACCCTGCCTCAGTTGCTCATGTGCCATGTGCAACTTTACTCAAGAGGGCAAAAAAGGCAGCTGGTATATAGTCTAGACAATCTGATGAGAAAAAAAGGTCAGCTCAGAAAAAATATGGTGACACCCCCCCTCCATCTGCATTCCCCAATATACTAGATCAAGCTAGTGGGTGGGTGGCGGGGCTGAGGAAAAGATCATTAGCTGAAGTCACAGCACTTAAAACACCCTGCTGTGCCCCCAAACGAATCCTTTGCAGAGTTGGTGATGCTATGGATTACAAGCCTGGTTCCAGAGCTATTTAGAAAAAAGGAAAACTTGGTGCCCACCTCTTGACTCCTTGAGCAAAACCATCCTGTAAAAAACTCAAGATCCTGGGGGTATCATGATACTCTGCTGTTAAGGAGCAATTGCCCTCCTTCCCTAAGGCTACGCAAACACACCTTTCCACAAGTACACTCCCATGCACGCACACTCTCACACAGTTTCTCCGAGGAGGCTGACTCAACCCCCCACCCTGGCCAAATTCTAAGACACAAGTGCCCTTTGAAGCAAAGGGGCTAGTGAAATTCCCCGAGCTGGGGTCAGCAGACCCCTTCCTTCCCTGCCCATTGCTCTCTCGGTGGCAGGGATACTCACACTCAGGGCCGCCATGGGAAGGGTCTGCTCTGGGGCTGTCCCTCCCGCCACCAGCTCCGTTTATCTTGTCCCGGCCAGTCTCTCGGCATGGTCGAGCTTGCTGGAGCAAGAAGATTTCCGGCTGCCCTGAGTCGGAGCCCTCCACTCACCCCCATTCCCAGGCTAGGCCCTCAGCCTTAGGGCCTCGACACTTGTTAGTAGCCATAAGAGAGTCAGTCTGTGTGGCCCCAGGAAGCAGCCTCTCAGTTTTAGTTCTCCTCAATCAAATTCAAGTCCAGGTCCCCAAAGTCCTGCTGGCACAGTGTCCGCTTGCACAGCGCCTGCCGACCCCACCGCACAGCCCCCTCCTCCTCCTCTTCGCTTTCACTCAGCACCTGGGAGGAACCCCCAATGGGGCTGCAGGAAGCAGAGAGGGGTGGCGGGCTACAGGCCATGAACCATGGTGGAGAGATGCTGCTGCCTTCCCGGGCTGTTTCTTGGAGACAGAGACCTCCTGAGTATGGTTTCTGTCAAACAAACAAAGAAGACAGTTACACCTAAAGGCAAGAATCCTAGGCTTTAGCGTGAGGTTTGTAAACTTTCTGACAAAATTTGGAGCCCACTGTTTCCATTAGACTTAGAAGCTTTTGCTCAAAGCGATAGGAAAAAAAAAAGATTTAGAAGCTCTATGCAGGCAGGAACATCATCTGCATTGTACTACTCTGTATTGCCAGTGCCCAGTCAGTAAATGTTTGCAGATGGGATGGACAACTGTATGAAAAAGTGAATCTATTCTTAAATAGGTTTGTAACCCAGTGGTCTAGAAGGAATAATATGAAAAAAGTGAGCAAGTGCATACAATAACTGCACTCACACTAGGAAGTCAAAAAACATTTGTCTAACAGCTGACTACATTGCAGCAGCCCAACTTGCTTCAGCCTTCACAGACCCACTTTCAAGCAGTGACAGGCAAGTGGCAAAACCAGCTTTGGGCACAAGGACTGCGCACTGATGATGGGATTTTTTGCAGCTTATGCATTCTTAAAAAGGAGGGAGAGTACCACTTGCAGGACAATTTGGGATCCCTGCTGGGAGGTTTAACATGGGTCTCACCCCAGTTTCTCTAACTCCCAGGATTAAGGCATTTCACAGGATGGGGGGACTTTTAGTGCTAAAACTGGGACAGTCTTAGGCAAGCTGGGATGGTAGGTCACCCTAGCTAAGACCTAAAGGAGGTGCTGCTGGTGGGTGGCAGGGGAGCAGGGGAATGAAGCTGGGGCTAGCGCAAAAGTGGCAACAGAACAGAGTCCCCACACTCCCATCCAAGCTCCCCTAGTCTTGCTGGTCCCACCTGATTCATCTTGTCAAAGTCCAAGGAAGGCCGCAGACGCCGGGGGTCCTCCTCGTGGCGCCGCTTGACCCCAGTTTTGCGGGCATCCAGATCACAAGGCTGTGAGCGGCTTCGGGGAAGGTTGCGGAGACCTCGAGGTCGCCAGGGCAGCTCTGGGGAGGATGCGGGAGAGCTCTGGGCAGAAGGCAAGAAGCGGCTTGCCTGTGGGCCCAGGCTGGGTGACAGGGAGAAGCGGCGCTGAGGTGGGCAAGGTGACAAGGACTCAGCATCACTCTCCCAGGAGCCACTCTGAGGGGAGGCAGCGCAGGGTTGAGAGGAATCTTGGGCCAGGGCCAGACTGAAGAAAGGAGGGCTGTAGGGTCTGTGGGCTGGGGCACATTGAGAAGAGGCACTGGGAGCTTGGAGGAACCTGAGGCTGGAGACCCGCTTTGGGGGGCTCTGGTGAGGCACCTGCGGCCCACCCCCTCCACCACTGCCCCGGTGCTTGATGGGAGTCCACAGCTTGGAGGGGGCGGGCCGCCACACCGGCTGCCAGCGAGACAGGTCCACGGGCACTGAGAGTGAGCGGCAGTGCCTCTTGGATGGAGGGGCAGGGGGCACAGGAAGCTTCTCTGGGTCTGGGGGCTCAGGGCTTAGGACTTGGGAGAGGGGCTGCTCCTTGGGGGAGCTTCCCCGACTGGGTGGTCTGAGGTGCAGGCTCAGGCCTGAGGGATGATAGCTGAAGTTGAGGCTGTCCTGGAACTCAGCACAGGAACAGTGGGGCAGGCCCCGCCAGGAAGCACCTTCTGGAAGGCATTCATAATAAAAATAATATTAATGATAGCTTACATTTTTAAAGAACTTACCATGTGCCATACAATGTATGGAGCACTTTATGTGAAATTTCCAAAAACCTCATGAGGTAGGTAGTATCATTATCATTATCCCCATTTCACAGATAAGAGAAATTCAGTAACTTTCCCAAAATCACACAGCAATCAAAAGACCAAAGGATTCAAATCCAGGTCTGTCTAACGCCAAGGCCAGGTTTCTAAACAACTATGTTATATTGCCTCCATTGTGACAAACTACCTGGAATCAAAAAACATTTCATCTACTGCCTGCCACTCCCTCTCAAAAGTAAAAGAAATCAAGAGAAACAAACAGGTCTATGTGTGTCCCTGGTCATCCCTCCCCCAGCCCCTCCCCGACTCTTGCCCTGGATGCTGAAAAGCAGGCCTATGTTCTCCTTCTTTGGCCTTTCCTCTTCTCATGTGTCAACAGTACCAAGTCAGGAATTAGGGCTGCCAAGAAGTAAGAGGTAATCAGGCAGGTAAGAGATCACTTTTATTCCTAGGGAGGGCAGACAGGGTGGGGAAGGCCTTTGACAGTAAAATCCAGGCTTGAGAAACCCTAAGACTTCGTGCTGCTCATGTTCCTTTGTGTCTGGCCACCTGCATACTCCAAATCCCTTCCTCTAGGCCTTCCTTAAATCCAAACAGATGGAGAGACCAAGGGAAGGAAGGGGAATGGACCAAAAGAAACGATTCTGACTCACTGTATTCCAATCAAAAATGTGACTTTTGGGAGATGGCTCATTAAGGGACAAAGGGCCTAGTCCAAACTCCTCTGGCTAGCTGGTGGAATTCTGCAGGGGCTGGATATTTGGAGCAATTGACAAGCATATGAAGTCAGACTCGATGATGGCAAAATTAATACTGACTGTATTTGGTCAATAGTTCTTCCCCCTACTAACCTCTATGAGGGCAGGGACCATGAGTTCATGTTCTATACTTATGACACAATACCTGGTTTCCAGCAAGTCTTTAATAAACAGGAGGAAGAGACTGAATGGACATGTTTTTGCCAACTCACTTCTCTTGCTAGGTATCCCAACAGAAAATGAGATGCAGAACAGCTCAGCAGCATGATTTAGAGAGTTCTGATTGTCCACTAGTGATGCCTCCATCTAAATGTCCCTATGATCATGGGCCCTTTGACTGAGTAATTAATAATCTAGGAATTTATACTTCAGATATATTTTCACATGCAAAAAAATGACATATGTACAAGGTTATTTGCTACAGTATTTTTCTTTTTTTATTTATTTTTCTGTTTTTGAGACAGAGTCTCACTCTGTTGTCCAAGCTGGAGTGTAGTGGGCACAATCTTGGCTCACTGCAACCTCCCGCTCCCAGGTTCAAGCGATTCTCCTGCCTCAGCCTCCTGAATAGCTGGGATTACAGGCACTTGCCACCATGCCCAGCTAATTTTTTTTTTTAAGATGGAGTCTCACACTGTCACCTGGGCTAGAGTACAGTGGCACAATCTTGGCTCACAGAGATTTCTACCTCCCGGGTTCAAGCTATTCTCCTGCCTCAGCCTCCTGAGTAGCTAGGACTACAGGTGCACACCACCACACCTGACTAATTTTTTTGTAGTTTTAGTAGAGACGGGGTTTCACTATGTTGGCTAGACTGGTCTCGAACTCCTGACCTCGTGATCCACCCGCCTTGGCCTCCCAAAGTGCTGCGATTACAGGCATGAGCCACTGCACCTGGCTAATTTTTGTATTTTTAGTAGAGACAGGGTTTCACTATGTTGGTCAGGCTGGTCTCAAACTCCTGGCCTCAAGTGATTTACCCACCTTGGCTTCCCAAAGTGCTGGGATAACAGGCGTGAGCTACCACGCCTGGCCCACTACAATTTTATGTATCTAAACAAGATTGGAAATAACCTAAATGTAAATCAATAGATGATTTGTTAAATAAGCCACTCTACCGGCACTTTGGGAGGCAGAGGCGGGCGGATCACCTGAGGTTGGGAGTTCAAGACCAGCCTGACCAACATGGAGAAACCCTGTCTCTATTAAAATTACAAAATTAGCCGGGTATGGTGGCACATGCCTGTAATCTCAGCTGCTCAGGAGACTGAGGCAGGAGAATCGCTTGAACCTGGGAGGCAGAGGTTGAGGTGAGCCAAGATCATGCCATTGCACTCCAGAGAGAAACTCCATCTAAAAAATAAAATAAAATAAAAAATAAGCCACTGTACATTGATACAGTGTAATAATACGAAGCTATAGATAATAAGGGAATACTCAGCATTCTGATAGGGAAAGATCTCCTAGCTACATTAAAGTTTTTTGAGATAGAATCTCGCTCTGTTGCCCAGGATGGGGTGCAGTGGGACAATCTCGGTTCACCACAACCTCTGCCTCCCGAGTTCCAGAGATTCTCCTGCCTCAGCCTCCCGAGTAGCTGGGACTACTAGCACATGTCACCATGCCTGGCTAATTTTTGTATTTTTAGTATAGATGGCGTTTCACTATGTTGGCTCAGCTGGTCTCAAAGTCCTGACTTCGTGATCCACCTGCTGGGATTACAGGTGTGAGCCACTGCACCCAGCCAGTTTCTTTTTTTTTAAAAGGTACAAAATGATATATAGTATGCAACCTTTTGTGTTAAAAATGTGGAAGTAAAGTAGGTGCAGCAAACCACCATGGCGCATGTATATCTATGTTAACAAACCTGCACGTTCTGCACATGCACCCTAGAATTTAAAGTAAAAAAAAAAAAAAAAAAAAGAAAGAAATATATACATTTGCTTCTTTTTATATAAAAAATTCCAGTCACATATACTGTAAAGAAACTAATACTTTCAGGGAGGTGGCAAAAGCTGGGTAGATAGGGAACCGGAGAGTAAGAGAGATTTTTCTCAGCATAACCTTTTTGTTATTTTTAAAATTCTGAACCATGTGAATGTATTAGCTATACAAAAAAATTAGAGTATACAAGTCCCCACAGAGCTAGAATAAGAGCAAACTAACCAGATAACTTTTAGGCTAGAACATGAAAGACAACTGCCAATCTCAAAGGTTGACCCTGGCAAGAAAGTTCTAGGGATAGGCTTGCCAACCCTGGTCACTGGAAACCAATGATAGAAATGTGTGGAGATAGGCATGGGTATACACAAACACACACGATGCCTTACCAGACACAAGCTGGAAAGGGTTCCCACAGTTGGAGATGTCTGCATGATCAGGCAAAGGCTAAGAAAGAGAAAATATCCATCATGATTTGGATTCAGGACACACTGATAGATTTCTAGGAAGCCCTCTTCAGTTCTCCTCTGCAATTCATGAGCTATAGGGATGTTAGGGACATTAAGCGTTCTTCCTTTTGTCTTCCCAAAGTTAGTAAGTCAAACAGTCCACATCTTCCAACATCTCAAACCCTTCTCCACCCAGGTTTTGCTGTCCCTTCTCTATAGGTGGAAAAATCCCTGCCCCCTTCCTTTTGGGCTGGGTTTTGAGCCGTTAGTGGGCTCTTCCAGGTTAAGTACCATGATTCATACAGCACATCACAAGAGTAAAGTAGTAGCAACAATCAGCCTCAGAAAAAAGGGGGAGGGGGTCGTGGAGAAGCAGGAAGACTGGTCTTTTACCAGACTGATGCTGAAGCGTGTGCATTTCAGCTCATCCAGAGTCTGCTTCTGTAGCTGCTCAGTGATCAGGGTTATCATGATTCTCCCCAGGATTTGACTTGCACACTTTGGAGCAAATGATGGATGTCTTCCCTGTTGTTCTTCCAGACCTCACTCGTGAGACGTCTTCTGCCACTGCAGCACCATTCTAGCACCATTGGGACTTCCCTCTCCAGTCATGCCTGCTGAGTCTGCCAATTAGAGGGACCAGCCCCAAGTGATATTAGAGATGCACCTGGTCCAGAGATGGAAAATGCATGGCACACATACCACAGCACCCCTAAGCCAACCCTCTGGCAGACATCAATTGATCACAGCTCTTTCCTGCTAAGCCTAAACATAGCTTCAGAAATTATGAACTTGGCAGTCTACATATGAAATAAAATAGAGTTGGCAATCAAATTGAAACTTATCTGCCACTCTTAACCTGGTTCATGCTCTGTTGTTTCTAACTGGAATACCAGCACCACTTAGAAAACAGCTGCTCAAGTGAGAGAGAGGGATGCCCAAATGATTATTTCCATCAAGAACAGCCCAGTATTTTATCTTCTAGTCAGAACTGAAAAGAGGTACCCTTCTCCTAAACTACAGAAATAGTAATAAGAGAACAAGGAGGAACGGTGGTTGTAGGCATGACTTTCTGCTTTGGACCAGAGTACATAGGATTTTATGTCCTCCCACAGCCTAAATATCTGATATATTATTATTTTCCCATAGATACCGTGTATGTTTTCTTATCAAATAGGAAGAGGATAAGGAAATGGTCAGGGTAATTCCAATACATTTCAACTCCACAGACATTATAAACAACTACATGACTTTATTCGACTAAGTTTTCAGCCTGATCTGATGCAAAGACTATGGATACAGTTAAGCAAGATTCTTTCTCATGGTCAATTTCTGACAGAAGCAAACTAACTCCATCAGAGAACAGGCTTCAAGCCCACACAATTACCCGAGGGAAAAGGGGAGGTTAAGCCAGTGTCTTGATTTTGTTCTGTCCATTCCCAAAAATGACCAGCAAGCAGACAGCTTACCAGAGAATGTATGCAGCATTAGCTAGTCAAGAGAACAAATGATCAAGAAATCTAATTATTAATCTAATTTTCTGAGAGTTTTGGCAAATCATTTAATACTCCTTGGCCTCAGTTTACCCATATGTAAAGTAGGCAGAATAATCTTAACCTGTCACAGGAATAACATAACATACTAAAATGTACAAAAGGTACCATCTGGCCTGTAAAAATCAGGAGTCCACATGGACTACCATTTCTCATTTCCGTTTGTGAATCTTCAAGGCCTCAGAATGTCAGAAGTAATGATATTAATAAGATGAAGAAGGCAACAAGGTCTATCTCTGGCTGAATACCATCCCTCACCTGCACACTAAGAAAAGCCCAAGAGGGCTCTTCCTTCTGTGACCTTGGGGGCAGACCACGCTACAATAAAGAGGAAATCATCTCTAACCTGTTCACACCTCAGAAGGAGGCCACAAGGAAGAGCAAAGAAATAAACCTGGATGTACTTGGAGTTCTTTGGAAGAAAGGTGCAAGAGAAGTCAATCATTATTAGAGTTAACTATCATTTTCATGCATAATTATTACCACCCTGAACAAAATTCTAGCTCCCAGGGGAGCTCCCTTCAGCTGCTTCCCCTATGTTCTTATGGGAGAAGCTAAAGCTTATCACTTTTGCTCTTGGTTTCTTAACTCTGCCCTCAAAGATCAACCAGAGAGGAAACCTAAGTGCAGGATTTTACCCTAGAGACCCCAGGCCTCAGGCTAACTAGCTATGAGGAGCAGGGTAGTAAACCAAACTCTCTAGCTTTTCGAAGAAAGACATTTGGACAAACAGCAAACTCCCAACCATCTCTAGGATCAAGTGAAGAGAGTGAATTTGTGTTTTTCTGCATTTTAATTGTTGGGATGTGACCACACACAGCGGTAATTGGAACAATGCAACTACCACCACGCAACTGATACTCTCAGCCTGAGTTTCCTAAAACAGGCCAGGCTGAGAGGGGGAACAGAACGGAAGCCATAAGGAATCAAACCAGGACACAAAAGAAGGCAAACCAGCTCCGCGAGGGGCCTCCTCTTTCTCAAGCAGGCATTGAAAAAAGTGTAAGAAGCCCGATCTTGCCGCCTTCCTTCCTCTTCCATTTTGTATATCTGAAGGGTAGAGATAGCCCTGAACGTTCACTAAACAAGTTAAAACTTCTCAGTTTAACTGGCACAAGGGCTCAGCCCTTCACAGAGCAGCAGGCCGCTAGGCCCTCTCAGCAACCCCACCAGGCCTAACTCTCAGTCCAGACTTTTCCTCCACCACCGGCCCCCTAAAATAAAGATCGGACCCCCACCCCATCTCCTATTGGATGGCAGTAACCCCTGACACTCCTGTTTCAGGGATGCTGAGGTTGTGCTGAACCTAGACAAGGTAGGATCAAGTCAGGCCAAGAGGGAGGAGAGTCACAAATCCCTTGGGGACCTTCCCCCCAGGTCCCAGCCCGACACCTCTTGGGGAGACTGAAGGAAAACATGAGGAACGCAGGGAGGTGCAGGAACAGGTAAGTGGAGACGTTCCGCCTCTTCTTCCATATGGTTCTGGTGGGGATAGGGGTGACAAGTGGGAAACACCCCTCCCCCCACCCCCATGAAGAAGCAAAAGGCTAGGCCCCTCCAATCTTCAAGCTATTCCTCTGTTGCCCTGTCTGTCCCCGCGGGGTGGGGCATGGGGCGTCCGCTGGTCCGCGGGAGGGGGGTCGCCAGGGCTCGCTCAGGGGGGCTGGCGTTCGCCTCTTCCCACTAGGTTCCATCATCTGGCCGCGGGAAGCGAACTCAGGACGCAAGGGATGGGGAGGGTCTGGGACTTAGCACTCTGCCACCCCCTCCCCCACTGGGTCCCGTGCTCTCCCCGCGGAGGCGGCCTGCGAGGCCCGGCCGCGCGGGCGGCCGGACTGGGGGAGGGGAAAGAGGGAAGGAGGGAGGGACAGCTGAGGTGCCCGCCCCGAGGCCCCAGCGCCACCTGCCCTCCGCCACCTACCGCGGCTCCTCCAGCTCCCAGGGCCACGGCCGGAGCAGCTCTGAGCGCTCCGTTCGCCCCACGGTGCCCTTAAAAGGCGCTGGCGCGAACCAACGAGTCCCTGAGGAGAGTAGGGGGACAGCTCCGGCTCGCAGAATCCCTCCGAGCCACCCGCGGAGGCCGCAGCCCTGTGTGGTGTCTCTCTCAAAGTCTTTCTCAGATAGCGCTGTCGGGAACTAGCTTGGCGGTTTGATTTAGGGATGGAGGTGGTTTCCTCACTAACGAGTCACCCCCTTCAAAATATCGCAGAAAGTGGACGGTCCCAGTCGGAGGCACATCTTGAAACCCGCGGGGGAGGCCACGTCGGAAGAAGGTAAACAAAGGCATCGCCCCTGGCCTCCCTCCCTCCATCGACCCAACTGCAGCCTCCCACTCGGTTCGGACCGCGTCACGCAGTTAGCCACAGTGCCCCCTCACCTGCTCTGCTGCTCCGCCCTCCACGGCCACCTCTTCGAAGGAATCCCCCTTCCCCCAGCAAAGGACCTGTCCGCCGCGTGAAGGCTGCTGGGAAGTGTGGTCCAAGCGCCGATCAGGGCCTGCTCTGAGTCCCAGGAGCCTCTCTTGCAGCTGCCGTATCGGCATGAACCTTAAAAACTCAGGACTTACAATGGTTGCGGGGCCGTTTCCACTCGGTTCTGTAATTTGCCCTCACCCAGAACACTTTGTAAAGCCCAGGATAGCCCAAGGCTGTTCACTCCCTCTCCTCCCTCTCCGCCCCCCCCCAGCAGGATGAGGTAATGGGATTGTGATTATGACATCATAGGCGGTTCAGTTGCTTGCGTTGGGTGGGGGGAGGTGCGTGGAGCGGGGGGAGGTGCGGTGAGGTGGGGAGAAGTACGGCGGTTACACGTTCCTTAAACAGAAAGGGAGGGAGGAAACAGGCAGATGGGGAAAAGATGTTGACGGCGCTACATTTCCACTTCAGGAAGACGAAACCACCTTTTATTAAGTCTCCACCGCTACCACCACTTCCCACATGAGCCAAAGTTTAAGTCTTTTTTAAAGAGACTGAATGTAGAGGTTAGTGTGTGAAGAGGTTGGGTTGATGGTTTCTGGCTCTTATGTAAATTTGAGTCTCAGCCTCACAGATGGTTCAGGGAGACAAGCAAAAAAGCGGATAAAGAAGAGGCTTTAAACAATGCCTTCGTGTTGAGATCTCTTTGTAATGCAAAGATTTTGATTTTTTTTTAATTGATTGGAAAGTAGCAGTAATGCAAGTAATCTTCACTATTACACTTAGCAGAAAGTCCTCTGAAAGACATCTGTTCTCCGTAAATATTTTGTGCCTTACTCATGATTGGGACAGGTAAATAGCTGTGATCAGCTGGAAAGTAGAGCCAGTGGTGGGGATCTTCCTCACTGAGCCAGGGAGATGAGGAGGCAGGAGCCACAAAGTCTGCAAACTGAAAAACAGTAGAGGAAAAGTGAGGTACAATACTAACGGAGAAAATAGGAGTGGAGAGATTTACCTTGCACTGCCTTTCCCCTTGGCAAAAGGAGCAGAGGCAGGCGCCATGAAGTATGGGACACATGGTTTCCAACAATTGCACTTATGTGGCAGACACCATGCTTTTTTTTTTTTTTTTTTTTGTAGAAACAGGGTTTTGCTCTGTTGCTCAGGCTGGAGTGCAGTTAGACCATCATAGCTGACTGCAGCTTGAACCCCTGGGCTCAAGCAGTCCTTCCCATCTCAGCCTCCTGAGTAGCTAGAACTACAGGGGTGTGCAACCATGCCCAGCATATTTATTTCTATTTTTGTAGAGAGAGGGGCCTTGCTATGTTGCCCAGGGTAGTCTGAAACTTCTGGCCTCAAACAAACTCTTCCCACCTTGGCCTCACAAAGTGCTGGAATGGCCAGGCATGATGACTCACACCTGTAATCCCAGCACTTTGGGAAGCTGAGGCAGACAGATCATCTGAGGTAAGGTGTTCCAGATCAGCCTGGCCAACATGGTAAAACCCCATCTCTACTAAAAAATACAAAAATTAGCTGGGTGTGGTGGCGTCCACCTGTAATCCCAGCTACTCCGGAGGCTGAGGCAGGAGAATCACTTGAACTCAGGAGGCTGAGGCAGGAGAATCACTTGAACCCAGTGAGCTGAGATCATGCCACTGCACTTCAGCCTGGGCCACAAACAAAACACAAGAACAAAAAACAAAGTGCTGGGATTCCAGGTATGAGCCACCACACGTGGCCTACATACTTTGATGTATATTCTCATTTTTTTTTTAAAGTCATCCAATGAAACAAAACCTTCTCTTTGACAAATGAAACAGCCCAAGAGGTTAAGTGACTGCCCATGTGATAGGTAAAGGTAGTATCAAAAAGCAGTCTAAAAGAGATTCAAAAACCCCTTGCTTTTCACCACCAAGCTCTTCCCCTTTTTATTATTAACCAAGCTTACTAATTACATGATTGAGTTGAAAGTAGGCATTGGCTTATCTGCAAAACATCGAAAGAAACTGAGACCAAAAGAAAAAAAAAAAAACCCTGCAAGTTTCAAGCCTATTTCAAAGGAAGGTTACATCCCCTTTCATCATTTATTAAATAGCCTCCCAGTGCAGCCCAACACTCCTACCCATAATGAAATCTTCTTATTCCACTTTTAATTCCCAACGATTTTTTACTTATGTCCTGCTCTTCTTCCCTGCTGCCCCCTTTGTATTATTTTGTTCTTGAGCCACTGTTTTGAACAGCATCTTAATTGTGCCCTCATGGGCCAAACCCCATCTCTGACCCTGCCCCAGTGCGTTTCAGCAGAGGATACTTTCCATCCATATTCTGAGGGTTTCAGGGCCTGGAGCCAGTCATCCAGGAGGTCATCCAAAGGAGTGGAATCCATTGGCTCTAAGAGACTCTCCATTCCCTGCCTAGGAAGGAATAGCCGAGTCAGAGGAACATGCACTTGATTCAGACCCTCCCTTTTCACCCAGTGAAAGCTAAATCTCTGCAAAGTGGGGAGAAGTAGGGCTAAGCCTACCAGTCATGAAAAGAACAAGGAATAGAAAATACACCCCTCAGCTCCCCTGCCCTGCAGAGGCTGGCTGGGAAGGTCCCAGAAATGTAGGGCTCTTCTCCACTGCCCGATCTGGGCATCCCAGGAGCAACCACTGTACTGCCGGTTCTTGTTTGGTGTTTCAGGGTGAAGCCCAGGCTACCGCTGTGCCCTGGCAACAACAAATATGGGTCAGATTGAGGTCAAGGTGAAGGAACACAGCTCACTGCTTATCACAGTGAATCAGGAGCCTAGATAGGGATTCCCCAAGGATGACATAGGATCAATGCCCTCAATCCAACAGAAAAAGTAAATCTTCAAATCAGATTAAACACCAAACTTCCCACCTCCCTAATATTCTTTCTTCTGGGAAAGATAAATTAGATATATTCCAACACCCTCAGAAATCAAGATTAAAAGACAATATTTGACTTACCTTTAAAATAATTCTACCCTTTCACAGTTTGTATGTATGCATGTAAATGTACATGTAATTAGCTAAGTATGTTGCAATTAGCTAAGCCAGCTGGAGTCACGATGAGATAGAAAAAATGTTTAGTAGGAAAACAATCTTACCGGGTGCAGTGGCTCATGCCTGTAATCCCTGGACTTTGGGAGGCCGAGGTAGGCAGATCATGAGGTCAGGAGATTGAGACCAACCTGGCTAACACAGTGAAACCCCGTCTCTACTAAAAATACAAAAAATTAGCTGGGTGTGGTGGCACATGCCTGTATTCCCAGCTACTTGGGAGGCTGAGGAAGGAGATCACTTGAACCCAGGAGGCAGAGGTTGCTCTGAGCCGAGATCACACCACTCCACGCCAGCCTTGGCAACAGAACAAGACTCTGTCTCAAAAAAAACAAAAAACAATTTCATTAGGAAACACAGAGCTTTTAAGAGTGCTGTTGTTGTTGTTTTTAGAAGACAGAGTCCATGTGCCCAGGCTGGCCTCAAACAATTCTTCCAAGTAGCTGGGACTACAGGGGCACCATTGCATCTGTAAAAAGTCTTAAGGGCGGCCAGGCACTATGGCTCTTGCCTGTAATCTCAGCACTTTGGGAGGTCATGGTGGGTGAATCATTTGAGTTCGAGACCAGCATGGCCAATATGGTGAAACTCCACTTCTACTAAAAATACAGAAATCAGCCAGGCGTGGTGGCAGGCACCTGAAGCCTCAGCTACTTGGGAGGCTGAGGCAGGAGAATTGCTTGAACCTGGGAGCTGGAGGTTGCAGTGAGCAGAGATTGCACCACTACACTCCAGCATAGGCAACAGAGCAAGACTCTGTCTCAAAAAAAAAAAAGTGTTAAGGGCTAGGTGTATAACTTCCATTTGAAAAAAATCTCAGAAACTTATTTTTGGGGCTAGATTTTTAGAGAATTTCTTTTAGGAATGCTGCAACTTTGTCAGAGCACTCAGATTCTAGTATATTTCCATCACCTGAACATTGAACGAAAGCCACTTTGGTTGACACCTTTGTTGTGACCATCTATAACTGCACTCACTTGGGGACCTGCTGCAGAAAGCATTGGTAGCCAGGTGTACACTTGTCATAATCTATCTGCTTTTGCCGCCTCTGGAGAATAACTTCATCTGTCTCTACTTCCCACCTTCAGGGAAGTATACAGTTTTCCACAAAGTGTGATTATATTGTAGTCATCAAAGCAGATATCAACTCATCCTACACTCCTTAATCCCCAGCCTGATTTTCAAACTCAGCTGGCATAGCAAGGTTCTGTGCTAACTCCCACACTCACTGTCTATATCCTAGAGGACAAAGACTCTTCACACCTCTCCTTTCTGGGGAAGCAGTTTCTACAGATGAAAAGGGAATTAGGATAAAAGCCAGCTGACTACACTGTGCCTCTCAGCCACTACCACCACCAAGATACTGACATCAGACAAAAGTTGCACTTTTGACTTTTGTTTCTCAATGTGTGATCTGCAAGTTGTCTGCATGGGTAGCACCTGGGGGCCTTGATAATGACCCCGCTTTAGACCTATTGAATGATGGTTTTTGGAGCCTACATCTCAAAGAGCTTCCAAGGTTATTTTTGGAAGATTTTTATTATGGAGATTTTTAAATATACACTGAAGTAAGGAGTATGAGATAATACCTTACTACTCAAAGTGTGGTCCTAGGACCAGCTACCTCACCATCAGCAGGGGGCTTGTTAAAGGGCAGAATCTTGGGCTACAACTGCAACCCAGACCTCCCGAATCAGAATCTGCATTTAGCAGGTCCCCAGGTGGTTAGTGTGCACATTAAATGTTGAGTAGCGTAGATATGATGGACCCTCCTGCCCCCTATTGCTCAACACTCAGGGTCAATCTTGTATCATCAATACCCTCCCCCAGCACAGGATTATTTAAAAGCAAATTCCTAACATTAGGAATGTCTTGTTTTTGTTTTGAGATAGAGTCTCACTCTGTTGCCCAGGCTGGAGTGCAGTGGCACAACCTCAGTCTCCCAGGTTCAAGCGATTCTCATGCCTCAGCCTCCCAAGTATCTGGGATTATAGGTGTGTGCCACGGCACTCGGCTAATTTTTGTATTTTTAGTAGACACAGGGTTTCACCATGTTCACCAGGCTGGTCCTGAGCCTCTGACCTCATGTAATCCGCCCGCCTCGGCCTACCAAAATGCTGGGATTACAGGCTGGAGCCACCGCGCCTGGCCAATAATTTCTAAATATCACCACTTAGTAATTGCTAAAAAATTCCATTAATAATCAAACTTTGAAGTCTTCCGGACTGTGATAAGGATTATTCCGCGATGATTTAATTCCTCCATTTCCCTGCAACAGAATTTCTTTTTACCTACGTACACTAGCTTCTCTGAGATGCTGCATAAACACCAAACAAGGAAAGCTCCTGGAAGGGGCCAATGCCTCTCATCATAAACACGCACACCTGTCTTGCCCCAACACCTGCCACACCGGCAGCAAACGCTCCATCTCTCGTGGAAGGCCAACAAAACATAGAAAAAAACGTCCGTGCAAATGGCACGAGAAAGAAGCAATGAAAATGAAACGCTTACAACATCCTACACTCAAAACAATCTTTCCTAGTATTATCCTAGGGAATGGTCATTGCTAGCAAGGCGCGATTTAAATCTCCCGGGGTTCGTGGGGCGGAGGGAAATGAAGAAAACAGAAAGGGTGTGGCGATTGCTCAGAGGGAGAGCCAATGATACGTCAGGCTCCCCGTAAGGCGGGCATACCCCGCAGCCTTGCTTAGCGCTGGTGGGCCAATCGCTATCTTGCTCTGGTTATGGGGCGGGGCAAGTCTTACCCCCATCCAGAGCAAGCACACGCCCCCGGATGATGTGTGAGCCCAATGATTGGCCGTGAGGGTCTGCGCGCGAGCGCGGAGATTGGCTGACGCAGCTTAGAGGCGAGACGAGGTAAGTTACTGGGCGGGCGGAAGTTTTGAATAGTCAACGCCTGTGGCTGTTGGTATTCTTGCTCCGAGGCTGTAACTTCGGCCTTCTGCGAAGGGAAGCCGCCGAGTCCGAGGCTGGCCTACCCAGTCGGGAGGCAGAGTTGCAGTCTGGTTAGCTGTCTATTTTCTCCCAGATTTCCTTTTATTCTGCTCGAGTCTTCGCCTGCGTCCAACCCCTACCCACTTTCCTTCCTCCCGATGGCAAGCCTCAGACTCCAGGCTTGAGGTAAGTTCGCAGTGGTCGCCGCCACAGAATCACGGAGACCCCATTTTCCCCTTAGGGTCCAGTCGGGCCCCCACAAACGGAGGTTGGGAAGGCCGAATGGGCATTATTGAGAGTTACCAGACCTGGGTTCCTTCTGGTCAGGAGTCTGGAGCTGTGTGGCGTGGAACAAGTCAAAATCCTCTCTTTATTCCATCTTTAAAGTCCTAAGGTTGCCTCTTGTCAGTGAATTCAGGTTCGCCGCTTCGACCAACTTCAGTTTAACCTTGAAGCTAGGCTGTGAATCACCCTTCCGGGATGCCCCTCCTCCAGTGCTGATCCGCCTGACTGAAAAGGGTGGAGGAGTTTGAGAAAGCTGAGGGAACTGTGATGTACCAATATAGATGATGTTTTCCTCCTAGCTAGGTTTTGTTTTTTTCCTGTGAGAACTCGAAGACCATGTCTACAGAACTCTTCTCATCCACAAGAGAGGAAGGAAGCTCTGGCTCAGGACCCAGTTTTAGGTCTAATCAAAGGAAAATGTTAAACCTGCTCCTGGAGAGAGACACTTCCTTTACCGTCTGTCCAGATGTCTCTAGAATTCCAGTGGGTGAATTTCTTGGTGATTCTACAAACCTAAGCAATTTGTCTGGGTAAATATACTTTTATTTTTACATCTTATTGCTTTGCCATTTCCAAACAGTTGGGTTTTTTGTTGGTTTGTTTTCATTTATCCTGGCTCAAAGGTCAGAGTTTAAGTCTCAGCTCTGCCCTTGACATTGTAATCCTTTTGAGTCTCACTTTCTTTTCTGTGACATAGGAATAATAATCTCAGCCAGGCGAGGTGGCTCATTCCTGTAATCTCCACACTTTGGGAGGCCAAGGAGGGCAGATTGCCTGAGTCCAGGAGTTCAAGACCAGCCTGGGCAACATGGCAAGACCCTGTCTCTCCAAAAAATATTAAACATTAGCTGAGTGTGGTGGTTGGGCACTTATAGTCTCAGCTACTTGGGAGGCTGAGGTGAGGTGGAAGAATTGCTTGAGCCCGAGAAGTGGAGGCTGCAGTGAGCCAAGATTGCCTCACTGCATTCCAGCCTGGGCAACAGAGTGAGACCCTATCTCAGAAAAAAAAAAAAAAAAGAAGAATCTCTACCTATCTTACTAGGATCTTGTGAGAATCAAATGTGATATCTGGGAAAAGTCTTTGAAAACTGCTGCATTACGAGTCGGTCACTTTATTAGTATTAATATTAGTATTATTGCAGTTGTATTTTGAATTCTGATCGTATCATGTCTCAAATAGCAAATAGAGAAGTAAGTACCTGGGAAATACTAGGGACTCCAGGGAGAAATCAAATCTGTGTTCCTGGTGCTCAGGACAGAGGATGTGGAGTCCAGATCTTCCTTAGCCAATAAATTTTGGGCCTCATTAAAGAAAAAACAATATCCGTTTCGGTATGTTGGTAAGGAGAAAATGAGGTATACATTATAGTAGTGGGAGATTTTTCTCAGCGCAGTCTGAGATATTTTCAAAAGCAATTAGATTTATTTGGACACTGTTCAGATGATCTGATAGACATTAAGGGATATTTCGGCCGGGCACAGTGGCTCACGCCTGTAATCCCAGCACTTTGGGAGGCCGAGGCGGGTGGATCACAAGGTCAAGAGATTGAGATCCTGGCCAACATGGTGAAACCCCATCTCTACTAAAAAATACAAAAATCAGCTGGGCGTGGTGGAGTCCGCCTGTAGTCCCAGCTACTAGGGAGGCTGAGGCAGAAGAATTGCTTGAACCCAGGAGGCGGAGATTGCAGTGAGCCGAGATTGCGCCACTGTACTTCAGCCTGGCTACAGAACAAGACTCTGTCTCAAAAAAAAAAAAAAAAAGAAAGGGATATTTCTTATGAAGAGGATTGGCCAGGCATGGTGGCTCATTGCCTGTAATCCCAGCACTTTGGGAGGCCTAGGCGGGCAGCTCACCTGAAGTCAGCAGTTGGAGACCGGCCTGGCCAACATGGAGAAGCCTCATCTCTACTCAAAATACAAAAATTAGCTGGGCATGGTGGTGGGCGCCTGTGATCTCACGTGTTCAGGAGGCTGAGGCAGGAGAATTAGTTGAACCCAGGAGGCAGAGGTTGCAGTGAGCTGAGATTGTGCTGCTGCACGCCAGCCTGGGTGACAGTGCAAGACTTCATCTCAAACAATAAAAAAATAAACGAAGAGTATGACATGATCTTTGACTTTTAAGGATATAACAATCTAATGGGAATTTCGATGTACTATTATGTCTCAACAGAGGAACCCCAAAACGTTGCCTTGATCTTTCGAATCTTAGCAGTGGGGAGATATCTGCCACTCAGCTTACCACTTCTGCAGACCTTGATGAAACTGGTAGGGAGAAGGGAGACAAAGGCCTCAAAGGGAAGAATAACTTTTAAGGAAAACGACAGGGAAGTAGAATAGAGGTGGAAGGTAGTGAAAGTATATATAGAGAGAATCTGCCTAGAGAGATGGAATTTTGTGGGTAACGAGGATTTTTGAGAATGATTAAGCCAATGGGAAGAGAAGGATAACACTAATAGGAACTACTTTGCATTTGAAAATGTTAGACAAGAAGAAATATATTTTGTTGACTGATTAATGATGGTAATGAAAGTATAGTCATAGGATATGAAAAGTTTTGTGCCTTAGTCTAGTCTCAGCAGAGGCAAAGAAACCAGCATAAAGGAATATGTTGTCAACTAATTCTTACATGTTTTGTATAAAACATTCCAAAAGGAATGTTTCATTAGTCAACCTTACAGAATTCTAATTTCAGATTTTCTGAGTGATAACCTTTCTTTTCTACTCATAAAAAAAAAAAAACACTCCATAGGTTAGCATAGTGCTCTGTTTCCCAGTACTTCTTTTAATGACACATATAAATAAGTTCCATGAAATTGTACCTTGTACCATGAAATGGGTACCAATCAAGAGGCTTTGTGTTCAAAAGCTCAGTCCTTGCAGTTAATATGGCTTACTGGTAATGAAGAAAATCTGAAGGAAAAACAGGATGCATGGACAAGAATAACTCCTTTTACTGATTCTTTATATTTGATTGCAGGTCACCTGGATTCTTCAGGACTTCAGGAAGTACAGTTAGCAGGGATGTAAGTTCTGTTGCCAAATGAACCCCATGCAAAAGCCTTTCAGCACTAATCATAGATATTTTATCCTATACAGACTCTGCAGAGTACAAAACCTTTCTTTCTCTTTTTTTTTTTTTTTTTTGAGATGGACTTTTGCTCTTGTTGACCAGGGTGGAGTGTAATGGCTTGATCTCGGCTTACTGCAACCTCTGCCTCCCAGGTTCAAGTGATTCTCCTGCCTCAGCCTCCTTAGTAGCTAGGATTACAGGCATGCACCACCATGCTTGGCTAATTTTTTGTATTTTTAGTAGAGACAGGGTTTCTCCATGTTGGCCAGGCTGGTCTTGAACTCCTGACCTCAAGTGATCAGCCCGCCCCAGCCTCCCAAAGTGCTGGAATTACAGACATGAGCCACCATGCCTGACCTGAGTTGCTTTAAATGCTCTAACCCGGCCGGGCGCTGTGGCTCACGCCTGCAATCCCAGCACTTTGGGAGGCCGAGGCAGGCAGATCAGGAGGAAAAACAGGATGCATGGACAAGAATAACTCCTTTTGCTAATTCAGGTTAAGTGATGGAGACCATCCTGGCCAACATGGTGAAACCCATCTCCACTAAAAATACAAAAATTAGCTGGGTATGGTAGTGGGCACCTGTAGTTTCACCAACTCAGGAGGCTGAGGCAGGAGAATCGTTTGAACCTGGGAGGCGGAGGTTGCAGTGAGCCAAGATTGTGCCACTGCACTCCAGCCTGGTGACAGAGCGAGACTTCATCTCCAAAAAATAAATAAATAAAAATAAAAAATAAATGCTCTAACCCAGATAGATAATGAAATCCAGGGAGGGAGGATAGCAATTAATTTTTTTTAAATTAGCCCCAATACACTGTGCTGAAAAATTAGTAAATTGTAAGTTGTATAAAACTCATTTTTGGTACATGTTTATTTATATGGTTATGCAGGCAAAATGAGGGTTTTATCCCCAAGATGTCACTTGAGTCTTGATGTTTACCACAGAGAATACCCTATGTATTGTTGCTTGAAGAGACATGTCAACTAGGAAAAGGACTCCTAGAATGAAATAAAAAGTTGGGATGTACCAATCCACTGAAGAATAATCAAATCATATTTGGGGCTAACCTGACAGGCAGTTTATTTTAATCTGCAGGAATCATCACCAGCACCTAATGAAAAGTAGCCCAGTGAGTAGCTTCTCTTTTTTGGGTTTGGGTTTGTTTTTCGGGTGGAAGGGAGAGGGTTTCCAATGCACCTGTGGCTTGAGGATGCTGGACGTTCTCAGCAAACACTCTTTTTTAGGCACAGCTTCTTTGTAGTACTCCAAATGGTTTGGACCGTGGCCATAGAAAGAGCGATGCAATGTGTAGCTCATCTGCAAATAAAGAAAATGTGAGTGTTTAATGGAAACCTAGATATATTGGCAGATTTATTTTTTTGAGTGAAGAAACTTGTTGGTGTCATTGTGAAACGTAGAACTGTTTACACCTCTTGTGCTAGACAAGCAAACTTTTTCTGATTCCCCTATTGCTATAGTGGAAAAAAATTCTTTGTTTTTGTTTTTTCTCATTAAAGTTTGGCACTAGGACAGAGACCCAGCTCCAGCTCGTCCACAGTAGGTCATCGTCATTTCTCATGTTCGGTTGATCAGTTTGAGGACAAAAATTACCCTTACTGTAGTGTAGGGATTTAAGAGTTTTTCAGTTGTTTGTTTTAACAGGTAGGGATAACTTGCATAACTTGTTCACAGATTTTTTTTTTCACCACTTTATATGCAGTATAGATTTATTAATTTCTTGTTTCTCTCTCAGTCTAGTTTTTAAGCCCTTACTCCGAGGAAGTTATGGTCCTTTTTATGCAAACCTTAGGCTATCCTTCTCTCCCAAGTTAAAACTAGCCTCTCCAGAGCCACCTAATCACTAAGATAATTCTCTATCTAATCCTTTCAACTAATCCCCTTTCCTAGTCATCTTTTTTCTTCCCTGCCTCCCATCCCTTTACCCAGGTCATTACCTATAAAAGATAGCTACTGTTCTTTTCTTACATTGACTTAAGATATGCTCATATTTTTGGCTGTTCTAATCAGTTTTTTCTTGATTTAATACTGTCCTTCTAATCTCCATTTATAATCACTTTTTATTTATTTATTTAATTTATTTATTTTTGAAACTGAGTCTTGCTCTGTCGCCCAGACTGGAGTGCAATGGCGCAATCTTGGCTCACTACAACCTCTGCCTCTGGGATTCAAGTGATTCTCCTGTGTCAGCCTGCCAAACAGCTGGGACTGTAGGCATGCACCGGCACAGGCTGGCTAATTTTTGTATTTTTAGTAGAGACTGGTCTCAAACTCCCGACCTCAAGTTATCCACCAGCCTCGGCCTCTCAAAGAGCTGAGATTACGGGCGTGAACCACTGTACCAGGCCTATAATCACTTTTCTTTTTTGAGACAGTTTTGCTCTTGTTGCCCATGCTGGAGTGCAGTGGCACAATCTCAGCTCACTGTAACTTTTGCCTCCCGGGTTCAAGGGATTTTCCTGCCTCGGCCTCCCAAATAGCTGGGATTGCAAGTGTGTGTCACTGTGCTTGGCTAATTTTTGTATTTTTAGTAGTGACATAGTGTCACCAAGTTGGCCAGGCTGGTCTTGAACTCCTGAACTCTGGTGATCCACTCGCCTGGGCCTCCCAAAGTGCTGGGATTATATGTGAACTATTGTGTCTGGCCTATAATCACTTTTTAAAATCTCACTATCACCTTCCCAGGCAGGCTACCTACCCCTACCCCATTCCTTTTACTTGTGACCATAAAATTAGTATCTTCCAAAGCAAATCTGCATGCCATACATAAAATGCACATCATAATTTGCATCTTCCAATGCAAAGTTATATAGGCTTAGGATGTAGGGTCAACTTTGATTACATGAAATGTGTTTCGTGAGGGTTATTCATGGCTTCATCAGATGAAATGTTTTTATCAGGGCCAACTGACACTTCTCTTCCACAACAAATGCAGTTTTTCTTATGCAGGAAAATAACACTTTGAGGCCCTTGGAGTGGCAGGCACCCAGGAACCTGAGGTTTCAAAAGAGATCAGGGGAGCCTTATATGTCTCCTTTTTCTCTGCTGGTAAGTCATTGAACATCATTACTAAGGGTCAGTTGGAGTGTTATAGGCTATAGGATGGTAGCTCTGAATTTATGAACCTTTGAATTGTTTAAAACTGGCATCATCAAGCTGAATTTAGGTGGGAAAAAGAGGGTTGAAGAAGTAAAGTTTGAACAGGAAAAGACAGGAGCTATATATCCTGATCTTCTTGTTTAAATGTAAGGGGGAAAAATATCTTGGGCTTTCATTTTCTTCTACTTTATTCTTCTTTTTATATAAGACGGAGTCTCACTTTGTTTCCCAGGCTGGAGTGCAGTGGCACAATCTCAGCTCACTGAAACCTTTGCCTGCCTCAGCCTCCTGAGTAGCTGGGACGACAGGCACATGCTACTACAGCTGGCTAATGTTTTTTTTTTTTGAGATGGAGTTTTACTCTTGTTGCCCAGGCTGGAGTGCAATGGCATGATCTCAGCTTACCGCAACCTCTGCCTCCAAGGTTCAAGCGATTCTCCTGCCTCAGTCTCCCTAGTAGCTGAAATTACAGGCATGCACCACCATGCCCGGCTGATTTTGTACTTTTAGTAGAGACAGGGTTTCTCCATGTTGGTCAGACTGGTCTCAAACTCTGACCTCAGGTGATCCGCCCACCTTGGCCTCCCGAAGTGCTGGGATTACAGGTGTGAGCCACCGTGCTGGCCAATTTTTTGTATTTTTAGTAGAGACAGGGTTTCATCATGTTGCTCAGGTTGGTCTCGATCTCCTGACCTCAGGTAGTCTGCCTGCCTCAGCCTCCCAAAGTGCTGGGATTACAGGTGTGAGCCACTGCGCCCTGGCCTCTTCTACTTTATTCTTTAAGTATAAAGATTGCTTTTTTTTTTTTTTTTTTTTTTAGACAGAGTCTTATGCTGTCACCCAGGCTAGAGTGCAATGGTGCCATCTTGGCTTACTGCAACCTCTTGCCTCCCAGGTTCAAATGATTCTCCTGCCTCAGCCTCCCAAGTAGCTGGGATTACAGGCACCCACCACCATGTTCAGCTATTTTTCTTGTGTTTTTAGTAGAGACAGGGTTTCACCATGTTGGCCAGCCTGGTCTCAAACTCCTGACCTCATGATACACCGAGTTTGGCCTCCCAAAGTGCTGGGATTACAGTTGTGAGCCACCATACCCAGCCTGCTTTTTTATTTTTTATTTTTTAGACACAAGGACTTGCTATGTTGCCCAGGCTAGACTTGATCTCTTGGGCTCAAGCAATCTTAACACTTCAGCCTACTGGGTAGCTGGGACTACAGGCACACGGGACTGTGCCCAGCTCTGGATACTTTTTTCTAATAAATGGACCTTAATTTATAAAAGCACTTCCATATTGTTAGATACTTAGTGGTATCCAAATTTTCCTTTAATAAATAATGCTATGATGTAAGTTTGAGACCAACCTGGCCAACATGGCAAAACCCGTCTCTACTAAAAATACAAAAATTAGCCAGGCATGGTGGTGCTTGGCTGAGGAACAAGAATGGCTTGAACCTGGGAGGTGGAGGTTGCAATGAGCTGAGATCATGCCACTGCACTCCAGTGCAGTGACTAGACAGGTGATGGAGTTAGACTCTGTATCAAAAAAAAAAGTAAAATAAAAATAATTAGTAGTGGCCAGGTGCAGTGGCTTACACCTGTAATCCTAGCACTTTGGGAAGCTGATGTCGGCTGATCACTTGAGGTCAGGAGTTCACAACCAGCCTGGCTAACATGGTGAAACCCCGTCTCTACTAAAAAAATAGATAAAAATTAGCTGGGTGTGGTGGTAAGCGCTTGTAATCCCAGCTACTTGGGAGGCTGAGGCAGGAGAATCTCTTGAACCTGGGGGGCAGAGGTTGCAGTGAGCCAAGATTGTGCCACTGCACTTCAGCCTGAGCAACAGAGTGAGTCCATCTCAAATTAATAATAATAATAATAATTAGTGATTTCATGTGATTATTATCCATACATATTTTCTCTAGTGTCTTTTGTGCACTTATATACTGGGGTCTTAACTTACCCAGGCATTCACTTGATTTTCATAAACCGTGGACTCCAGAGATTTGTGCATTCTTGTTGCTAATCTCAACCCTGAGGGAAAGCTTTTTTTTTTTTTTTTTAATTTTTATTTATTTATTTATTTTTTTAAGACAGGGTTTCACCATGTTGGTCAGGGTGGTCTTGAACTTCCAACCTAAGGTGATCCGCCCACCTTGGCCTCCAAAGTACTTGGATTACAGGCGTGAGCCACCACGCCCGGCCAGAGGGAAAGCTATTTTAACATATTCTATCCTAAGAAGATAAAGTTGATCATGTTTTATTTAGATTTTTGGTTTCTGGGATGGAGGGAAGACCTGGAGTATGTTCAGTTATTGGATAGTCTTGTGTGTGATTTTTTTTTTAATTGCAGTAAAATGTACATAATATTTACCATTTTAACTATTTTTGAATGTACAGTCTAGTGACAGTAAGTATATTAATAATGTGAGACCATCACCACAATTCATTTCCAGAATTTTTTCATTTTTCAAAACAGAAGCTCTGTATCCATTAAGTGATAACTCCCCATCCCTGTTTCTGCCCAGCCGTTGATAACCTCTGTTTTCTGTCTCTATGAATTTGACTTTTCTAGGTATCTCATATGAGTGGAATAATACAATATTTTGTCTCTCTGTGTGTGGTCTCACTCTGTGCAGTGGCACAATCATAGCTTTCTGCAGCCTCAAACTCCCAGACTCTAATGATTCTCCCACCTCAGCCTACCAAGTAGCTGGCACTGCAAGTGTGTGCCACTATGCCTGGACAATTTTTTTCTTTTTTTGAGACAAGTCTCACTCTGTCACCCAGGCTGGAGTATACTGGTGCAATCTCGGCTCACTGCAACCTCCATCTCCCTGGTTAAAGTGATTCTTGTGCCTCAGCCTCCCTAGTAGCTGGGGTTACAGGCGTGTGCCACCATGCCTGATGAGTTTTTTTGGTATTTTTAGTAGAGACAGGGTTTTGCCATGTTGGCCAGGCTGGTCTTAAACTCCTGACCTCATGTGATCTGCCTGCCTTGGCCTAATTTTTTTGTATATTTTGTAGAGACAGGGTTTTGCTATGTTGCCTAGGCTGGTCTCAAACTGCTGGGTTCAAGAGATCCACCTGCTTCAGCCTCCCATAGTGCTGTGGTTACAGGTGTGAGCCACTGTGTCCAGCCTATATTTTCATTTAGCATAATGTCTTCAAAGTTCATCTATGTTGTAGCATATATTAGAATTTCATTTTTGGCCAGGTGCGGTGGCTCACGCCTATAATCCCAGCACTTTGGGAGGCTGAGGTGGGTAGATCATGAGGTCAGGAGTTCAAAACCAGCCTGGCCAACATGGTGAAACCCCGTGTCTACTAAAAATACAAAAATTAGCCAGGCATGGTGGTGGGTTCCTGTTATCTCAGCTACTTGGGAGGCTGAGGCAGGAGAATTGCTTGAACCCTGGAGGTGGAAGCTGCAATGAGCTGAGATCGTGCCACTGCACTTCAGCCTGGGTGACAAGAGCAAGATTCCATCTCAGAAAAAAAGAATTTCATTTCTTTTGTATGTATATATCCTATTTTGTTTATCCATTCATCTGTTAATGGACATTTTGAATTGTTTCCACTTTTTGGGCATTCTGAATAATTTTGCTATGAACATAGGTGTACAAATATCCGTTTGAGTTCCTGCTCTTATTTTATTTATTTATTTTTTCCAAGACAGAGTCTTTGCCTTGTCACCCAAGCTGGAGTGCAATGGCGCAATCTCAGCTCACTGCAATCTCCACCTCTTGGGTTCAAGCAGTTCTCCTGCCTCAGCTTCCCAAGTAGCTGGGATTACACGCATGTGCTACCATGCCTGGCTAATTTTTGTATTTTTAGTAGAGACAGGGTTTCAACATGTTGGCCAGGCTGGTCTCAAACTCCTGACCTCATGATCTGCCTACCTTGGCCTCCCAAAGTGCTGGGATTATAGGCGTGAGCTACTGCACCAGCCCTTCCTTTTAATTCTTTAGGGTATATATTCAGAAGTGGAATTGCTTGATTATGTGATAATTCCACGTTTAATTTTTTGAGGAACTGCCATGCTAGTATCCATAGTATGCCTCTGCACCCTTTTACATTCCCAACCAGCAATGCACAAACACTTGTTATTTCATATAATGGCCATCCTAATGGGTATAAAGTAGTATCCCATTGCAATTTTGATATTCATTTCCATAATGATTACTTATATTGAACATCTTTTGATGTGCTTATGGGCCATCTGAATATTTTCTTTGGAGAAATGTCCATTCATGTCCTTTTTGATTGTTATTGTTGTTGAGTTATAGGAGTTCTTTATATATTCTGATATTAATCCCTCATCAAATATATGACTTGCAAGTGTTTTCTCCCATTCTGTGGGTTGCCTTTTCATTCTCTTAATGATGTTCTTTGATGCACAGAAGTTTTTCATTTCAATGAAGACCAATTTGTTTATTTTTTCTTTTGTTTCCTGTGGTTTTTTTTTTTTGAGACAGAGTTTTACTCTTGTTGCCCAGTCTGGTGTGCAATGGCGTGATCTTGGCTCACCACAACCTCCGCCTCCCGGGTTCAAGCAATTCTCCTGCCTCAGTCTCCCAAGTAGCTGGGATTGATTATAGGCATGGGCCACCATGAGCGGCTCTGTTTCCTGTGCTTTTGGTGTCATTATCCATATCCAATGTCATGAATTTTTTCCCTTATGTTTTCTTCTAAGAGTTTTATAGTTTTAGCTCTTAACATTTAGGATTTTGATATATTTTGAGTAGTTTTTAATGTGGTCAATATCCTTGATAGGACAACGGAAACTTGGTGGACAGTGAAATGAAATATCTGGGCAGTCCTATTACTGCTGTTCCAAAATTGGATAAAAATCCAAAACTAGGAGAAGACCAGGCAGAAGAGATTTCAGATGAATTAATGGAGTTTTCCCTGGGAGATCAAGAAGCCAAGGTAAAGTGTTCTGTAATAGCATCTTTGCATTCTTCATATTCCTTCATTCTGTTAAAAGAAAAACTTTAGACAAATTAAACTTAGCAGAGTTTATTTGAGCAAAAAAATAACTGGTGAATCCAGCAACCCTTATAGCCAGAACACGTTCAGTAAAACTCCCATTTGCTATGTGATCAGGCAGTATTATGGACAGAAAATGGAAATGAAGTGCAGAAAACAGAAGTGAGGTGCAGAGACAGCCCAATTGGTTACAGGCATGTGGCTGCCTTATTTGAACATGGTTTAAACAGTTGATTGCTTATGGTTGACTGAAGCTCAGCTGCTGTGCTTTGCTGAGACTCACCTTTTTAATACAGACGTATACTTCTAAATTAGGCTTTCAGTTAGTTTAAGGACTAAGTTAGGTTGCAACTTGGTATGTAAAGACTCAAGTACAGAGGCATCCTCAGGCCAAATTCAGTTTAATTAACAATTCTTTTTTTTTTTTTTTTTTTTTTTTTTGGTTTGTGTGTTGCTGTGTTGCCCAGGCTAGAGTGCAGTGGTGCCATATTGGCTCACTGCAACCTCTGCCTCCCAGGTTCAAGCAATTCTCCTGCCTCAGCCTCCCGAGTAGCTGGGATTAAAGGCATGCACGCCTGAGTAATTTTTTGTATTTTTGGTAGAGACAGGGTTTCGCTATGTTGGCCAGGCTAGTCTTGAACTCTGGACCTCAGGTGATCCGCCTGCCTCAGCCTCCCAAAGTGCTAGGATTACAGGCGTGAGTCACTGTACCCAGCTAACAATTCATTCTTAAATAAACAATATTTTATGCCTAATATGTAGCAGCCACTCTACTAAATGCTAGGGCTACAGAGATCAACAAGATGTGATAACCTTTATTTATTTATTTATTTACTTATTTATTTATTTGAGATGGAATCTCACTGTGTCACCCAGGCTAGAGTACAGTATTGTGATCTCGGTTCACTGCAACCTCCATCTCCTGGGTTTAAGTGATTCTCCTGCCTCAGCCTCCCAAGTACCTGGGATCACAGGTGTATACCACCACACCTGGCTAATTTTTTGCAAGTTTAGTAGAGATAGGGTTTCGCCATGTTAGCCAGGCTGGTCTCGAACTCCTGACCTCAAGTGATCCACCTGCCTTGGCCTCCCAAAGTGCTGAGATTACAGGCATGAGCCGCCACATCCGGCCTGACCTATCTTTAGACTGTAGGGCTACCTGACTGATAGGTTATCAGGTCACTACAGGAATCTTCTTACTCCTGGTGAACAGGTTCCAGTCAGTAGTTTGAGTGGATTAGCATCAAAGTAATCTAGTGTAAGTGATGCCTCCAGGATAATAGTAATGTATAGAATATACCTAATGTGACTTTTCAGGGTTGTTTTTGTTGTTGTTGTTGTTGTTTTGTTTTTTCTAAGTAGAGACGGGGTTTCACCATGTTGGCCAAGCTGGTCTTGAACTCCTGGCCTCAAGTGATCCACCCACCTCAGCCTCCCAAAGTGCTGGGATTACAGGCATGAGCCACTGCCCCCAACCAACTTTTCAGGTATTTTATAATACAGACTTCTGTTTCCTTTTGTCTTTCCCATATCACTGAGAGATATACCTGAAGGCTGGGTTATAGGCTATATACTAATATGCCAAAGATAGTTTCTGAGGCATTTAGTTTTTTTTGTTTTGTTTTGTTTTTTTTAGATAGAGGACAGGGTCTTGCTTTGTAGCCCAGGCTGGGGTACAGTGGTGTGATCATAGCTCGCTGCAGCCTGGATCTCCAAGGCTCAGGCAGTCCTCCCACCTCAGCCTTTTAGTAGCTGAGGCACGTGCCACCATACTTGGCTAATTTTTTGTAGAGACAGGGTTCACCATATTGCCCAGGCTAGTCTCAAACTCCTGGGCTTAAATAATTCACACACCTTGGCCTCCCAAAGTGCTGTGATTACAGGCATAAGCTACCATGCCTGGCCTGCATTTAGCTTTCTTTCTTTTTTTTTTTTTTAATTGAAACAAAATTTCACTCTGTTGCCCAGGCCAGAGCACAGTGGCACCCAGGCTGGAGTGCAGTGGCACGATCTCAGCTGACTGCAACGTCTGCCTCCAGGGTTCAAGCGATACTTTTGCCTAAGCCTCCCAAGTAGCTGGGACTATAGGCGCACGCCACCATGCCTGGCTAATTTTTGTATTTTTAGTAGTTATGGGGTTTCACCATATTGGCCAGGCTGGTCTCGAACTCCTGACCTCGTGATCTGCCTGCCTCGGCCTCCCAAAGTGCTGAGATTACAGGTGTGAGCCACTGTGCTTGGCCTGCATTTAACATTTCTAAACCAACTTTGTTTCTTTGAAACAAGCAGGGCTATGAGTTTGTCTTTAAAATTTATTCATTTCACAAGGCCAATGTGGTTTAGTGGAGTTAGGACAGTTGCATTCTAGTCCTCATGCTTTTATTTATTTTATTATTATTTTTTTGAGACAGAGTTTCGCTCTTGTTGCCCAGGCTGGAGTGCAACGGTGTGATCTCAGCTGACTGCAACCTCTGCCTCCCAGGTTCAAGCGATTCTCCTGCCTCAGCCTCGCAAGTAGCTGGGATTACAGGCATGTGCCACCATGCCCGGCTAATTTTGTATTTTTAGTAGAGACGGCATTTCTCTATGTTAGTCAGGCTGGTCTTGAACTCCTAACCTCAGGTGATCCGCCTGCGTTGGCCTCCCAAAGTGCTGGGATTACAGGCATTAACCACTGTGCCCACCCTTATTTTTAACATTTATTTTTTTATTAGAAGGGTTTTTGCTCTGCTCTGTCACCCAGACTGAAGTGGAAGTGCAGTGGTGAACTCCTGGGCTCAAGCAATCCTCCCATTTCAGTCTCCTGAGTAGCAAGGACTACAGGTGCACACCACCATGCCCAGCTAATTAAAAAAAAAACTTTTTTTTTTTTTGAGACAAAATCTCTCTGTCACCTAGGCTGGAGTGCAGTGGCATCCTGGCTGGAGTGCAGTGGCATGATCTTGGCTCACTTGCAGAGATGGGGTCTTGCTGTGTTGCCCAAACTGGTTTGGAACTCCTGGGCTCCAGCAGTCCTCTTGCCTTTGTTGAGGGATCTTTAGGGTGTCACTTTTCTGGCCAGAAACCTCTGTGGTCAGTAGTGCCTTTGCCTGAGTTGTTGTCCTGCACTGAGTTACGCAGACAAGTGGAGGGTGAGCAAGACGAAGAGAAGCTTTATTGAGTGTTAGAACAGCTCAGAGGAGACCAGAAGAGGGCAGCTCCTCTCTGTAGGCAGTTTGTCTTATCCAGTATTCAGCTCTCAGCAAAGAGGAGGCCCTGGAAGCAGGTCCTCATTGACTTCCTAGCTCTCAGCAGACAGCATAGTTCCTCTCTCCTCTCTGGTTGTATGATCTTCTCTCTGTCTTCTGCCCTGCTCTGGCTGAGCCTGAGGCTTTTATGGACCTCAGAGGGAAGAAAGTCCTCCCTTATTGGTTCATGGACTGCTGGAAAAGGCACCACAAATCCCCATCTGGTGGGTGGGACTGGCAGCCCAGCCCCTAGCCTTTAAGCCCTTCCTGGCCTGAAGATGGGGCCTTATGGGAACCTCCCTTCCACCCAGAAGCCTGTCTGCCTCTCTCAGCAGTCCATGGCACCCAGGCTGTTCACACCAAGGTGTACCTGCAGGCCAGCACTGAGCACTCTCAGTCTCTGCTTGGCTTCCCCTCTTACGCTTCTCTGTACCCAAATTCTGGAGGGGGCAGAGGCTGCAGGGTGCTGCCCTGAGGGTGCGCACATCCCCCAAGACTGTGACAGCACCTGAGCTTGCCCCAACCCCACTCTGAGATTGGAGTGGGTGCTGGGAGCAGAGAGAAGTGGGAGGGGGCAGGCCTTCCCAGGCCCCCATGGGTACAGGCTGCAGAGACACTTAGGTCCTGCACCTGGGAGGGCAGTGATCCTACCTGCTCCTGGCCCCTGCCAAGAGCACGGGGAGGCTCGGATCTGCAGCCACAACTTGGGTGGCTGCAACCCCACCTAGGAGGGCAGGCCTTTTGCCTGCTCCAGGGAGCGGGAGGCCTAGGTTTCCAGCAGCACCAGGGGAGCTCCTGCCCCAACTCAGAAGGGGCAGGGCTCCTGCTAGCTCTACGCATCATGCAGCCCTATCTATGCCTCTCTGCTGCAACCGGTGTGATGATGGCAGCAAGCCCTCTGGAGCTGCAGCTGCTATCACCTTGGCCTCTCAAAGTGCTGGAATTACAAGTGTGAGCCACCATATCCAGCCTCATTCTTTTATTTACTTGGTGTTATGACTGTTCACAAGACAACCACTTGATCTTAGTTTTTAATTTTAAAATGGAGAGCATAATAATTAAAAACTACCTCCTCAATAGGTTTGTCGTGAATAAAATATTAAAAGCAGTTTGTGTCTTCGTCACATACACACAAAGGCTAACTGTGTGATGAAGGATATGTTAATTAAGTTCATTGTGGTAATCTTTACATAATATATACATAAATCATTACATTGTACTCCTTAAGTATGTATAAATTTTGTCATTTATACCTCAAAATAGGGAAAAAAAAAACCCTAAAGAGCAGTTTATAATACAGTAGTAACCCGTTATCCACAGGGAATGCATTCTGAGACCCCCAGTGGATGCCTAAAATTGAAGACAGTACTGAACCCTATATATACTATGCTTTTCCTATGCATATATACCTGTGATGGAGTTTTTTACTTAGGCATAGTAAGGGATTAACAATAATAATTAATAATAAAATAGAACAATTATAACAACATACTGTAATAAAAATTATATGAGGCCGGGCATGGTGGCTCATGCCTGTAATCCCAGCACATTGGGAGGCTGAAGCGTGTGGATCACTTGAGGCCAGAAGTTCAAGAGCTGCCTGGCCAACGTGGTGAAACTCCATCTTTACAAAAAATGCAAAAATTAGCCAGGCGTGGTGGCGAGTGCCTGTAATCCCAGCTACTTGGGTGGCTGGGGTAGGAGAATCTTGTACTTGAACCCAGGTGGTGGAGGCTGCAGTAGGCTGAGATCACACCATTGCACTCCAGCTTGGGCAACATAGTAAGACTGTGTCTCAAAAAAAAAGTACTGGTTGGGCGAGGGGGCTCATGCCTGTAATCCCAACACTTTAGGAGATTGAGACCAGCCTGGCCAACATGGCGAAACCCTGTCTCTACTAAAAATACACACACAAAAAATTAGCCGAGTGTGGTGGCGGGCAACTGTAATCCCAGCTACTCAGGAGGCTGAGGCAGGAGAATCACTCGAAACTGGGAAGCAGAGATGTGAGCCGAGATCGCTCCATTGCACTCCAGCCTGGGCAACAAGAGCAAAACTCTGTCTCAAAAAAACAAAAAAAGAAAGAGAAAAAGAAAAAAAGTGCTATGGGCCAGGAGTGGTGACTCACACCTGTAATCTTAGAACTTTAGGAGGTTGAGGTAGGCAGATCACCTGAGGTCAGGAGTTCTAGACGAGCCTGGCCAACACGGTAAAACCTCGTCTCTACTAAAAATACAAAAACTATCTGGGTGTGAGGGTGGGTGCCTGTAATATCAGCTGCTTGGGAGGCTGAGGCAGGAGAATCACTTGAACCCAGGAGGTAAAGGTTGCAGTGAGTGGAGATCGTACCAGTGCACTCCAGCCTGGGCGACAGAATGAGACTCCATCTCAAAAAAAAAAAAGTCTATGAATAACAGGACGATATGAAAAAAGGACATAAGTATTTGGGAGGGTATTATTTTTGACTTTACCCTGACTAGCTGGAGAAATGGTGACAACACTATAATGAATTTGAAAAGAAGGGTGGATTCAGAGGGAATAGATATGTTCTGTTTTAGACATTAAGTTAGAGATGCTAAGGAAGAAATTTAGTTGGAAATACTAAATGAGGAGTTGAGGCTATCAGGATGAGAAATGTACATTTCAGGGCCAGCTGTATAGAGGGGAAAATGAAAGCTAATGACTCTAAGTTTAAAGCAAAGAGAAAGTCTGGGAAGAGCGGTAGCCACTGTGGTACTGATAAGTAGAGAGATATAGGAATAATATTAGCTAGGAATCAAAAAGGAGAATCTAGGACACAAATACAGGGTTCACATTTATATAGTAGTTTGTTTTATACTTTTTTTATTATAGTAAAAATTTACAATTTTAATCATTTTTAAGTGTACAGTTTAGTGGTATTAAGTGCCTTCATTTTATTGTGAGTGTACTTACCCATCTCTAGGATTTTTTTTATTAACCCAAGCAAAAATTTTTTTTTTTTTTGAAATGGAGTCTTGCTTTGTAGCCCAGGCTGGAGTACACTGGCATGATCTTGGCTCACTGGAACCTCCACCTCCCGGGTTCAAGTGATTCTCCTGCCTCAGCCTCCCGAGTAGCTGGGATTCCAGGTGTGCACCACTACGGCCAGCTGATTTTTTTGTATTTTTAGTAGAAACAAGGTTTCACCATTTTGGTCAGGTTAGTCTTGAACACCTGACCTCAGGTGATCTGCCCACCTCACCCTCCCAAAGTGCTGGGATTACAGGTGAGCCACTGCACCTGGCCTCCCAAACAGAATCCTATACCCAGTAAACAAGAACTCCCATTTTCTCTCCCTTCCCCAGCCCCTAGCAACCACTAGTCTATTTTCTGCCCTCTATTGAATTTGACTGCTCTAGGTACCTCATATAAATGGAAGCATACAATATTTGTCCTTTTGTCTCTGGCATATATCTCATAGTGTAATGTTTTCATTGATAATCACTGTTGTAACCTATATCAGAATTTCATTCTCTCTCTTTTTTTTTTAATCAGGTTTATGTTAAATTGTAAAATGCACATAACCTTTATCATCATTACTATTTTTAAGCATATAGTTCAGTAGTGTTACACACATTTACATTGTTGTGTAACCAATCTCCAGAACGCCTTTAATCTTGGAAAACTGATACTCTGTACCCATAAAACAACTTCTCATTTTCCCCTTCTCCCAGCCTCTAACAACCACCATTCTACTTTCTATAGAAAGTATAGAATTATCTATACATTTGATTATTCTAGATATCCCTGGAAAGTGGAAGGATACAGGGTTTTTGGTTTTGTAACTGGCTTATTTCAATGAGCATAATGTCCTCAACCTTTATCTGTGTTGTAGCGTGTATCATAATTTCATTCCTTTCTATGCCAGAGTAATATTCCATTGTATGCGTATACCACATTTTCTGATATTTGGGTTTCAACCTTTTGGCAATTGTGAATATTGTTGCTATGAAAATTGGTTGACAAATATCTGTGTGTGTCCTTGCTTTCAGTTCTTTTGCTTTTTTGGAGACAGGGTCTCACTCAGTTGCCCAGGCTGCAGTGCAGTGATGTGATCATGGCTCACTGTAGCCTTAAACTCTTGGGCTCAAGCAGTCCTCCCATCTCAGCCTCCCAAGTAATTGGGATTATAGGTTTATGAACCACTATACCTGGCCCCGCTTTCAGTTCTTTTTTTTTTTTCAGTTCTTTTTTCTTTTTTGAGACAAAATTTCGCTCTTGTTGCCCAGGCTGGAGTGCAATGGCATAATCTTGGCTCACTGCAACCTCCGCCTCCGGGGTTCAACTGATTCTTCTGCCTCTGCCTGCCAAGTAGCTGGGACTACAGGCATGCACCACCACACCTGGCTAATTTTTTATATTTTTAGTAGAGACAGAGTTTCACCGTGTTGGTCAGGCTAGTCTCGAACTTCTGTCCTCAGGTTATCCACCCGCCTCAGCCTCCCAAAGTGCTGGGATTACAGGCATGAGCCATCACACCCAGCCTCAGTTCTTTAGGGTATATATCCAGAAGTGAAATTGTTGGATCATATGGTTATTCTATGTTTAATTTTTTGAGAAACTCTCATATTGTTTTAACAGCAACTGTCCCATTTTACATTCCCACCAGCAATGCACAAGTGTCCCAATTTCTCCATATCATAGCCAACACTTGTTATTTTCTGATTTTGATAATATCCATCCTGATGACTATGAAGTGGTATCTCATTTTAATTTTGATTTGCATTTCCCTAATGATTAGTGATGTTGAACACCTTTTCATATGCTTACTGGCCATTTGTATATCTTCTTTGGAGAAGTGTCTATTCAAGTCCTTTGCCCATTTTTTAATTGAGTTGTTTCTTTTGTTGTTGTTGAATTGTAGTTCTTTATATATTCTGGATGTCAATCCCTTATCAGATAAATGATTTGCAAATATTTTTTCCTATTCTGTTGGTTGCCTGTTCACTCTGTTGATTGTGTCCTTTGATGCAAAAAAGTGTTTAATTTTGATGAAGTCTAATTTGTCCACTTTTTTTGTTGCTTGTGCTTTTGGTATTGTATCTGAGAAATCATTGCCAAATTCAATGTCATACAGCTTTCCTCACCCCCCACCCACCTTTTTTTTTTTAATTGTAGAGATGGGGTCTCACCCAGGCTGGAATACAGTGATGTAATCACATAGCTCACTGTAACTTCAAAGCCCTGGCCTCAAGGGATCCTCCCACCTCCGTGTCCATAGTAGCTAGTACTACAGGCATGCACCACCACACCTGGCTAATTTGTTTTTTGTAGAGATGGGAGTCTTACTATGTTACTCTACTGGTCTCAAAATTCTGGCCTCAAGTGATCTTGATCTTGTAATGGCGTGCCAAGGTGCTGCCATTACAGATGTGAACCACTGGGCTCATCTCCCTAATTATAAAACTCCTTTAAAGAGTTTTATAATTACAGCTCTTAAGTTTAGGTCTTTGATTCATTTAGAGTTAATGCGTGTATATCGTATAAGAGAAGGCTTTAACTTTGTTCTTTTGCATGTGGAAATCCAGTTGTCCCAGCACTAATTGTTGAAAAAACTATCCTTTCCTCATTGAATGGTCTTGGCACCCTTTTCAAAAATCATTTAACTATATATGTGAGAGTTTATTTCTTGGTTCTATTCTATTCCATTTGTCTATATGTCTATCTTTATGCCAGTGCCACACTGTTTACTGTAGCTTTGTAGTAAGTCATTTTATGAATTTTTAATTTCACAAATCATCCTTGAATATATTCTCCTTTGTAGAAAAGTTAAAACAGAACAGCTAAGGATAACTAACCCTGTGTGACCCCCTTTCCCAGTCCCTATCAAAGGATGACTTTGAAATTATCCAGGATCAGTGGGAAAAGTTAAGAGCATGTGAATCAGTGGAGCGCAGTGGTCTGAAAAGTAGCCTCTGGAGCCAGACTGCCTGGATTCATAGCTTGACTCTTCCAGTTTTAGATATATGACTGTAGGTCAGTCATATGATCTCCTTGTGTTCAATTTCTTGAGTTGTTGTCAGGATTGAATTGGTTAATTACACATAAATCATGTAGAACAATACTTGTCAATTAATAGTGCTTAATTATTATAGTGTAGTGTTAGTGCTTAATTATTGTCGTATAGGGACTAAACTATGTGGAGTTATGAAGAAGGCTGATAGGTGAGGGGATGCTCAATGGCCTTGATGTCCTCAGGAAGGTAAAAATGGAAGCAATCTGATTATTCAGAGGAGATTGTGAGGTGAGAGTCTTAAAATGTGTGAAGAAGGTTGTAATTGACTTTTGGAGACTGTAGAATTACTAAAAGGCTGGTAAGATAATATTTGTAAGGTCCAGTGAGGGTATTATCAGGTAGACCTGCATGGCACTTGTTGGAAATGTCTTCCTACAAGAATGTTCTGGCCTGAAAGCGAGAATGGAGACTTTGGAACTCCAGGGATGATAGTAAGGGTTAAAGATTGCCAATGGTGGATGAACAAGGGGTTGAGGAAGAATAGATGGTGGTGAAGGCAGCAGGAAAGTTGGTGATGATTCAAAGCCTGGCTAAAGAGCCAGATATCATTAGGTGGACACAATAAAGTAAGAACAGGAATGTAATTGAAAGTTGCCGAGAAGGTGTGAAGTGGCTGGTTTAGTAAGTTTTGAGACCTAGGCCGGGTGCGGTGGCTGACGTCTGTAAGCCCAACACTTTGGGAGGCTGAGAAGGCAGATCACTGGAGGTCAGGAGTTTGGGACCAGCCTGGCCAACATGATGAAACCTTATCTCTACTAAAAATACAAAAATTAGCAGGGCTTGTTGGCAGGCACCTGTAATCCCAGCTACTCGGGAGGCTGAGGCAGGAGAATTGCTTGAACTTGAGAGGTGGAGGTTGCAAATCGTGCCACTGTACTCCATCCTGGGTGACAGAGCAAGACTCCATCTCAAAAAAAAAAGAAAAAGAAAAGAGAGTTTTTGAGAGCTAGGGGAGATATTAGTCAGTTTGAGTGCATGCCATATTTGAGCTCTTGGTAGTATAGTAACAGATGATGATTGCAATTTTTATTTTTATTTTATTTTTTAAAAATTACCTCCCTTCCCAGTTTTTTTTTTTTTTTTTTTTTTTTTTTTGAGACAGAGTTTCGCTCTTGTTGCCTAGGTTGGCGTGCAATGGCCTCATCTCGGCTCACTGCAACCTCTGCCTCCTGGGTTCAAGAGATTCCCCTGCTTCAGCCTCCTGAGTAGGTAGTACTATAGGTACCTGCCACCATGCCTGGCTAATTTTTTGTATTTTTAGTAGAGACGGGGCTTCACCATGTTGGCCAGGCTGGTCCCAAACTCCTGACCTCATGATCCACCCACCTCAGCCTCCCAAAGTACTGAGATTACAAGTATGAGTCACTACACCCAGCCTAATTTTCCCTTTTAAGAATGAAGTATTTTTGGCCAGGCGCAGTGGCTCACACCTGTAATCCCAGCACTTTGGGAGGCAGGGACAGGTGGATCATGAGGTCAGGAGTTTGAGACCAGCCTGCCCAACAAGGTGAAACCCCGTTTCTACTAAAAATACAAAAATAAGCCGGGTGTGGTGGTGTGTGCCTATAGTCCCAGCTCCTCGGGAGGCTGAGGCAGAAGAATTGCTTGAATCCAGGAGGTGGAGGTTGCAGTGAGCTGAGATTGCTCCACTGCACTCCAGCCTGGGTGGCTGAGTGAGGGTCTGTCTCAAAAAAAAAAAAAAAGAAGTATATTTATTTATTTATTTATTTTAATCCTAGTTTGTTGAGAGCCTGATGTAGAGTGCTAGAGAAGCTTAGCGGAAGTATTGTGAAGTCATGCTCTCTAAAGTGTTGTCAGTGGACATTGTAAGAATGTGGAAAAAACAATGAGTTTTGGTATTGAAGATAGTACGGGGACTAGAATGGAAAGGAAAAATGAGAGCCAGGCAATAATATGAGTTCCCATTTATTGACTACTTAGAGAATACTAGGCACCGTGTGCTAAGCAGTATATATCCCTAATCACAATTCATTCTCATATCAACCCTGAAAGATGACTACTCTCTCTCTTTGAGGGGAGTTCATTGGGTCATGAGGTAAGTTATGATACTCATGATTACACAGAAGCAGTAGAGCCAGGGTTTAAACTAGGATCTACCTGACTCTGGAGCCTGTTTTTAGCAATTCTCCCAGGTAATTCTGATGCACACTAAATTTTGAGAGTTACGTTCTTTTTTTTTTTTTTTTTTTTTTTTTTTTTGAGATGGAGTTTTGCTCTTGTTGCCCAGGCTGGAGTGTAATGGTGCGATCTTGGCTCACTGCAACCTCTGCCTCCCAGATTCAAGCGATTCTCCTGCCTCAGCCTCCCGGGTAGCTGGGATTACAGGCATGTGCTACCATGCCCTTCTAATTTTGTATTTTTAGTAGAGATGGGGTTTCTCCATGTTGGTTAGGTTGGTCTGAACTCCCAACCTCAGGTGATCCACCCGCCTCGGCCTCCCAAAGTGCTGGGATTACAGGCGTGAGCCACTGCGCCCAGCCATGTTCTATAACATAGTATTAAATCCTATTTTATTTTTAATTTCATTGGTTTGTGGGAAAACAGAACCAAGATACAATCTGAATAAGGTGGATGGATGTTGGGAGAATTGACAGTGACCTTCCTAAAACATAAACAGTTTTGAGGACTCGCTGATAATGAATAGTAGATCTATAGAAAAACAGCAAGTTAGGAATAGTCAGCATGGGGAAAAGGTTTCTAGGGCTTCTGAAAAAGAGCAATGTAAAATGAACATTTAGCATCACTTTTACAAATATGTTAGTCTTCACATTTGCAGAATGTTGTAATTAATATAGTTAAGTCTCAACTGGTATTAACTTAGCAAATTGAATTTAATGTTAACTTTAAAAATTATTTTATTTTCAATTTCATTGTTGAAAATTTGTCTAAGGTATGTTGATCTGCTTTTATGAAATTAAAGTACAGTACAGTGAACATAATTGAATCTTTCTCTGGTGATTGAAGATCTTTCATAGTCTCAGAAATGTCATTCTTAATTGTATAATATAGACAGTATAAAAGCATGGACTTAAAATAGATTGACCCCAGGGTATACCCTGGAACGAGGGTCCCCAGTACAGGTCCTTGGCCTGTTAGGAACCAGGCTGCACAGTAGGAGGTGCCAGTGAGCATTAATGCCTGAGCTCCACCTCCTGTCAGATCAGTTGCAGCATTAGAGTCTTATAAAAGGCGAACTCTTTTGTGAGCTGCGCATGTGAGGGATCTAGGTTGTCCATTCCTTATGAGAATCTGAGAATCTAATGACTGATGATCTGAGGTGGAACAGTTTCATCCTGAAACCGTATCCCCACCCAGGTCCATGGAAAAAATGTCTTCTACAGAACTGGTCCCAAGTACCAAAAAGGTTGGGGACCACTGCTCTGGAAGTTTTGTTTTGTTTAGGTGGAAGAATGGCATAGGGCTATGAGTTGTTTTTGTTTTTGTTTTTTTAAGAAACAGGATCTTCTATGTTGTCCAGGCTGATCTCACTTGAGCTCAAGTGTTTCCCCTCCCTTGGCCTCTCAAAGTGCATTTTTATGGTCTTTGAAAAATATTTAGACAATAGAGCCTTGGCAGAAAATACAAATAATTAAGTAAAATATTTTTTAAAATTATCCCTTTATGGGCTCATTTTCTTAGATTGTAATTCTTATGAAGTCATTTTCTCTTTCTTTCTTTCTTTCTTTTTCTCTCTCTCTTTCTTTCTTTTTTTTTTTTTTTTTTTTTTTTTTTTTGACATAGTCTCACTCTGTCTTCCATGCTGGAGTGCAGTGGTATGATCAGGGCTCACCGAAGGTCACAGCTTCCTAGGCTTAGGTGATTCTCCCATCTCAGCCTCCCGAGTAGCTGGGACTACAGGCACGTGCTACCATGACCAGCTAATATTTGTAGAGACAGTTTCGTTGTGGTGCCCAGGCTGGTCCTGACTCCTGGGCTCAAGTGATCTGCCACCTCACCCTCCGAAAGTGCTAGGATTACAGCTGTGAGCCACCATGCATGACCATAAAATCCTTTTTGATTGATGGCCTCCCCTCTAAGAATATGCATAGCAGTTGGTTTTAGGTTAGAAAAGGCATAGGGGGCTGGGCACAGTGGCTAATGCCTGTAATCCCACCACTTTGGGAGGCCGAGTTGGGCAGATCACTTGAGGTCAAGAGTTTGAGACCAGTCTGGCCAACATGGCAAAACCCCATCTCTACTAAAAATACAAAAATTAGCCAGGCATGGTGGCGTGTACCTGTAATCCCAGCTACTAAGGAGGCTGAGGAAGGAGCATCACTTCCTTGGAGGTAGAGGTTGCAGTGAGCTGAGATCGCGCCATTGCACGACAGCCTGGGCAACAGAGTGAG
>CAUYLG010075587.1:0-32146 GCA_963573385.1 Cacajao melanocephalus
AGTATACCTCCAGTATATACTCCAGTATATGGATCCTTAATCTAATGTAACTCATATCCTTAGAAGAAGAAGACACAGACACAGAGAAAGAGAATACCCTATGGGAGGAGAGAGAGAGAGAGAGAGAGAGAGAGAGAGAGAAAGCCGGAGAAAGAAATGAAAAGACACCTTATAGAAACTTTGGATCTTTGGACAAAGTGAGACTTAATGATATCTATTAGAAGGAAATATTTGCCTTCTGTGGACAGAGCATATCCAGTCTTCTTAGCTGAATGCCACTGAATATTCAAATAATCTAACTAGATATTCTCTAACAGACTTGTGATTATATTTTCACACACTTAGTAGTGTTTCTGTAGAAAATTCACTGATCATGCCTAGGCTTATACAGACATCTGGTTTTACTAATAATTCAATCTTCTATGTATAAATTAATGATGCCAATTTATTAAGTTGCCATCAATCTTTTGACAACTTCATAGTACCAATATGACCAAGTCCTGGGAAATAGGTAGATTTAGTTATTAGCTCATCTTTTTCTGAAGTTTCCTTCTTCTGAGGTTTTAATATGCTTTTCTTTTCCAATTTCTTTAATATTCACATGATGAAATTGTGACCCAAAAAGATTTTGATTTCTCAATAACTCATAGCTAAGTAACAGTAGAGCTCAAATTAGAACCCAGGTCACTCTCAGTTCTAGATTATTTGGTGAATGAACCAAAGAGGAACAAATTCAAAGAGGAACAAATTTAGAAATTATTCTGATGAATTCTAATCCTTCAACCTCTCGATGTGTTTTTCTGTGGATGAAGTAAGCTTAGGATGATAAAGTGACTTGCTCAAATACATACAGCATTAGTAGCAGATCAGAAATTAGAATCCAAGCAACCGACCCTTCATACCTTGATCTCTTTTTATTATACCATGAACCACCATTTTAGAGTTCTAAAATGACTCTCTTGCCAGGTACACTGACTACACTTTTAAATCATTTGGCTTATGTTTCAGCATCATTTGCATAATACTAGTCTATTACAGGAAATCTTTCAATCCTCAATGTTATCATGGAGAAAGTAGACAACGAAGACAATGCTAGTGGGCATCTACTGATAGGTCTGTAGTAAATGAATAAAATAATTGACAAAGGATAAGAAGTGGAGGGAGCACTAGAAAGAAAGATAAATATCAGACAAGGAGCAAAAGTTTGGAATAAAATTATAATTATAATGGCCTTTATTTATTAAGTGCTATTTGTTATCCATGCATTATCTCACCTGTGTATGAATAAGCAAGGAGTGCTTATTTGCTTTATTATAATAAAATATTTCCATTATTATGTAAAATATTTACAAAAAGGATTTCATTGAGTGTGTACCATAGAAGCAAATGATGAGACTTGTTTGGAAGGACTGAGTGAAATTCAGAGTCTGATTAACATCTGTATAATCAAGACAAGTAATGCTAGCATAGCAGATCATTTTTGTTTTGAAGGAGGTACATTTAGGAGAAAACTGGAAATTTTTCTTTATAAAGGAATAATCTTATATAAGATCTTACTTCAGAAGTAAAATATAATTTGGAATAAAACTGAGATTATTCCTACACTACTAATTTCATAGGATATTATAAATGATCATGTTTTTTCAGTAACACAAGAGTAATAAGACACTGCCCATGTGAAAAGTGTGACACATATGTATCATTTTCCTATTCTATGAGAGATACTTCTCCCTGTTGAGCTGTGGTCCAATTTTATAATCCTCATTCTGGTATTTCAGATAGTAACTGTCATGTGAGGAAACTTGTTTCATTGTTAATTTATGCTGTGAATTCCTCCATGGCAAGCACTATGTCTTAGTTTTGTATCTTAGTGTAAATGCCTAAAACGTGATTCTCAAATCATCTGTTCAATGAAAATACTCATGATAAATATCAAAAAGACTACCTGAATATCATAATCAATCTATTCAATCTCTTTATCTTCTCTCCCATTATTATATTGATGATACTTTTCTTTCTGCATTAAGAAAACTAATGGCAATGAAATTGAACAATTTTATGCTCCCAGGTTTAAAAGTTTATTTATAGCTGCACCTGCTGTCAAATTATTTTCTACAGTCTCAGAAGAAGAGATTCTTCTGTTTATTGCCTCTGCTTAGGTTTTGTTCATATCCTCTTCTATCTTCTCCCAATAGTAACCTTGACCTTCAGTTATTTCCCCTATCCTGTGCTTTTACAACCTCTTTCCCTCTATTTGTTGTCACTCAAAAGTTTATAAGTATTTTCAAATTCTCCCATAGAAACACATTAAAACCTCAAATATTTCCCATCATTTTTCTCACTTTAATTATTGGTGTTTCATTTCTTCATAAACAAGATCCTCATAAGAATATCCTGAATTAAACCTTATTATAGAAGGCTTAACAAATGTGCTTCAAAAGATACATAGACCCCTTGAAAGGAAGAGAAGTTTTTATGTGTATGTGTGCATATGCATCTTTCAGGCAAGAAGGTCCATAGCTTTTATCACACTCCTGCTCTCATTTTTTTTTTTCCTTCTTCCTACTGTAATCAGGCTTTTGCTAGCAATCACGTTTCTGCTCCTCTAATGACATGAAAACTCTCTTCAGTAAAGTCACCAGTGACCCTTAATTGACTTACTCCTTTCAATTCTTATATTTGAGCTTTTGGCAACATTTTATTCTGTTCAGTGGAGGCACTATTTACTCTTACTTTCAAATGTACTTTTTCCTCCTGTCTCTTCTATCACAATTCCTTCTCATTTGATTGTTCAGGTTAACTATTTTTGGTGCTTATTTGCACCAAAGATGACACTTCTTGTGTTATCTGTATGACACATTTTATTTTCCTAATTATTTCCCCTCACTCATAGCTCTACCTACACTCCCTTTTCAAAGAGTGTCATTGAATAGTTCCAACAGAGTGACCTCAGCTGACTGTGTCACTGTTAATACATGAGACAGTTAGGCCAATTAGACCCTCTTTCTGACAATAACATTTTAAATTAAATATAATTAAAATAGCTAACATAAACAATATAGATAAAAGGACACATATCCCACATGTCCACCTGATGACTTTTCAGATTTATGTAACAGAACATTAGCAACAACTGAGAACCTGTTTTTATACACATTTTCAGTCACTGTTTTCTGTCTCTTCTACAAAAATAAGTGTCATTTTAACTTTTAACATTTCACAGATTGATCTTTCTCTATTTGGACCTTTCTATAACTAGAATAAATAATATTTATTCTGTGATGTTGATGTTTGGTCTATTTCACTAAATGTAATTTTTGTGAGATTCCATAGTGCTCTCTGTAGCTCAACTTTAATGACTGGTGAAACATGGTATCCCACTATAAGATAAATATGCCAAAATGTATCTATCTATTCTTCCAATGACATTTGGGTTGCTTTAAATTTGGAACTATCATAAAAATGTGTCAATAGACATTCCTCTACTTGTATTTTTGCAACATTGTATATGTTTATAAGTGTAACTACTGAGCTACAGGATAAGAGTATGTTCATCTTTTGTACACATTGCTGAAGTTCTTTTAAAGTGGATGTATCCATTTGCACTCACTCCAGCGACAAAAGATTTTCAGTTTCTCTATAGCATTGCTAGCACTTTGTATTGTCAGATACTTTAGTTACAGTCATTCCTCTGTAGACTTAGTAGCATATCATTTGGTTTTAAATTGTCTTGATTACAAAATCAATTAAGCCCCTTTTCATATGTTTATCATCTTTTACACTAGTCTTTTGCTCATGTATCTATTCAGTGCTTGGTCTTGTTCATGATGATTTGTAGAATTTATTTTAGTCTTCTGAATGTTAGTTATTTGTTAATTTTATTTATTGCAAGTATATTTTCCCATTGTGTGGTCTGATTTTTCCATTTTTAATGATATATTTTAATTAATATAAGTAATGTATCATATTTTAATTAATGTAAGTATTATATTGAAACATTGAAACATTTGATACATTGAAATACCTCAAAATAAGGAGGTAGACCTTCTTATTTTACCTTAAAATTTAAGGTAGTTCAATGTATAAAATGTTTTGTTTATTTTACAGACATTTGTGCCTTCTTCATGAAATCTATTCCTACGCACAGGCATGAAAATAATGTCCTATGACAACTTCTAGTGTAGTTTAAAATTTTTGATCTTTAATCATGCTGAGATTGGATTTTGTATATAACATGAGGTAGGAGTCATCTCATTTTTTACATATGGTTATCCAATTGATCCTGCACCATTTATTGCAAATACCACCATTTTCCTTTTCTGTTATGCTACTTAGGTATCAAACAAGTGACATTATGTGTGAGGGATTGTTTCTGGACTTTCTTTCCCGTTCCATTTGTCTATTTGATATTCTGATGCAAACACTACAGTGTCTAACTTGCTATAGTGAGCCTTGATATCTGGTAATGTAATTCCACCAACTTTATTCTTCTTTATGATCATCTTGCCTATTTTTGTCTCTTTGCCCATCTCTAAATAATATAGAATGAGGGTGTCAAATTCCACAATAAACTTGCTAGATTCTTATAAAGCAAGTATTAAAGCTATAGATTAATTTTGGTAGAATTAAAATCTTGACAATATTGATTCATCAAATCCATTAATATGAATTATTCTTCCATTGATGGTTGTTTAAAACATGTTTTTTCCCCCAGTATTTTAGGGTTTTATCTGTAGTAGAGTTTCTAAATTTTTATTGGATGCATTCTTAGTCATTTGACATCACCATAAATGGTATTATTTTAAACTTATTACTTTTAAATTATCTATTGTTGTCCTATGTAAATACAATTGAGCATGGTAGACATCAACAAGATGGTGAAAGGAAAAACCTTGAATCCTCCTTCCCCCATAAACACTAAGTCAACAAGAATATATGGATAAATTCCCTTTGTGAGAAACTTAGATACTAGTTGAAAGGCTCCTGCACCCGGAGTGAGTGAGAAACCATCGACATTGAAGGTGGTAGAATAATCTGACACACTCTTTAAACATAATCTCTACTCCTGGCACAGTGTCATAAAACCAGGATTAAACCCTCCATCTCCATGGTTTTCTCTTCAGAAAGAGAAAAATGTACTATGTGGTCAATGTTGCAATTTTTTGATGGGATGCCCAGAAAACATCCTTCACCCTTGCCTTTCTCAGAGTGTTGACAGAGCCTGCCATATGCTAGATGGCTGGAGGCCAGTGAGAACAATAATGGCACTTTGATCTGGCACATAACTAATTCCTCCAGCTTAGTACAAAGCAAATAGTTTTAATATACCAGATTCCAACTTCTTCCTTAGAAAGAAAATAAATGGACAAAGCCTTTGATAATCCAACTTTTCCAGGGGTTGCCCATGGAAGTGGCTTGTCACTTATCTGAAAATGCTGATGGGACTTGTCATGCTCTACATACCTGGGGTCCACTAAGAACAAAGAAAGCAGGTTGGATAAGCATGAAAGTTTGAGAAGCCCTAAGACTCTCTTGCTAGGCTGATTGGTAATGATCTGCTCCTATATGAGGTTATTTTATTGTGACTAGGAGAGGTTGTTCTTTTTTCCATTGCACAGGTACCAACACAAAGAATCATGAAAAATGAAGAATGCAGACACAGGGGAATATATTCTAAAAAAGAAACAAAATAGGCAGGGCATGGTGGCTCATGCCTGTAATCCCAGCACATTGGGAGGCCGAGGCAGGAGGATCACCTGAGGTCAGGAGTTCAAGATCAGCCTGACCAACATGGTGAAACCCCATCTCTACTAAAAATACAAAATTAGCTGCACATGTTGGCACATGCCTGTAATCCCAGCTACATGGGAGGCTGAGGCAGCAGAATAGCTTGAACCCAGGAGATGGAAGCTGCAGTGAGTTGAGATCGTGTTGTTTCACTCCAGCTGTGGCAAAAAGAGTGAAAATCTGTCTTAAAAAATAATAATAAAAATAAAACTCCAAAAACTAACCCTAATGAAAAAGGGATATATGATTTACCTGGAAGAAAATTAAAAATGGTCATTATAAAGATGCTTGATAAGGTTATAAAGCAATGCATGAACAAAGTAAAAATTTCAACAAAATACAGAAAATATTAAAAGTGCCAAATAGAAATCTTAGACCTGAATAATATAATAACTGAACTGAGAAATTTACTAGAGGGTTCAATAACAGACTAGGTAAAGAAAAAGAATCAATGAACTTGAAGGCATTACATTGAAAATTATCTAGTCAGAGGAGCAAAAGAAAAAAATTAAAATGTAAAGAAAATCTAAGGGACTTCTTCTGAGACACCCACAAGCAAACCAATGTACAAAGTATGACTGTCCAAAGTAGATGAGAGAGACAGAAAGATTTAGGAAGATTATCGAAATCAATAATTGTCAAAATTTTTCTAAATTTGGAGAGGAAAATGAACATCCAGATCCAGGAATCCCAGCAGTCCTAAAATTAAATGAACCCGAATAAACCCACATGGAAACACTAAATAAGCAAATTGTGAAAGTTCAAGGACAAAGACAGAATTTTGAAAAGCAGCAGGAGAAAAATGATTTGTCACATAGAAGAGAATACTCATAAGACTATTGGATTTCTGAGCAGAGCCTTTGAAGGCCAGAGGTGAGTGGGATAATATGTTTAAAGTACTGAAATTAAGAAAAAAAAGAAAAAAACGCTGAAAAGTAAAACACTATATCTGGCAAACTTTCTTTTAAAAATGAGGGAAATATAGAAACTTTCCCAACAAACGAAAGTTGAGAGAGTTAAGCACCAGTAATTTTGCCTTACAGGAAGTAATAAAATAAGCTCTTCAAATTGAAATAAAAAGATGCTAAATGCTGATACAAAATTACATGAGAGTAGAAAATTCACTGGTAAAGGTAAATATGTGAAAAAATACAAAATACTGTAATACTGTAACAGTGGTGAGTAAATTACTTGATTCAGGAATAGAAATTAAAAGACAAAATTATTAAAAAATAAACTATACATTTTAAAGTATGATTGGGGTATACAATGTAAAAAGATGTAAATTATAATAATGATATAAAGTTGGGGAAGAGAAATAAAAGTGCAATTCTTGTATGTGATTGAAGTTGTTTTGTATTTAGACTATTATAACTATAAAAGTTTTATGTAAACCCTCTGATAACTACAAAGGAAATACTTATAGAAGATACACAGAAAAAGAGGAAGCAGTCAAAACATTTCAATAAAAAAATAAACAAAAACAAATAAAAAAGTAAGCAGGAAGAGATGAACATAAAACTATAAGACAGTCAGAAAACAATGACAAAATGACATTATCAAGTCTTTCCTTAACAATAAGTTATTTAAATGTCAATGAGTGAAGTCTCATGTTGTGACCTAAAACATTAAAGAAGTTTAAAATCTTACTAAATATCTTTTCTGATGACAATAGTATCAAATTATAAATCAATAACAGAAGGAATTTCACAACATATTCCCAAAGAAAATATAGGTCAAAGAAGAAATCAAAAAGAAAATAAAAATATTTTGAGACAAATAAAAATGAAAACACAACATACCAAAACTTATGGGATGCTGCTAAATTAGATCTAAGAGGAAAATTTATAGTTAATAAATGCCTACATTAAAAGCAAATCTCAAATAAACAACCTAACTTTACACCTTAAGGAACTAGAATAGAGAAAAACCTAAGCCAAAATTTAGCAGAAGGGAAATAATAAAAATTGGGACAGAAATGAACAAATAAGAGAAAAATCAAAAGGTGTGTTGTTATTTTTAAAAGAAAATTGACAAATTTTTAACTGGACTTTAAGAAAGGAGAAAAAAATAAATAAGTAGAAATAAAAGAATAAATATCAAAATTGATGCTACATAAATACAAAACATGTAGATAACCTAAAATAAATGAATAAATACTTTAAGGTTAAAATTTGCTTTTATACTCTAGCAAAGAACCTCACAGAAGTCTAGGCAGTATTTTTACAAAGATTAATTTAGAATACTTAATCCTAGTTCTTGTTTCAATTTATAAGCCATGATCCACATTACAATATATAAAAACATTTATTGGTCATTTTAAAGACTGACAAAATCTTCTCTGTAAAACAATATTCTGAGGCTTTTGCAATGATAATTGCCTTAGTTTAGGCAAATAATTTTAATGATTTGTCTTTGTTTAGCTGACCCATGTCAAAAAGGAAAGTACACTACGTTTTTGAGCCTATTGGATAAATGGCTAAATTGTTAGAAACATTAAACTTACCAAGAATGAATCATGATGTAATACGGAATTCAAATAGAACTAGTAAGAATATTGAAACAACAATAAAAAATCTCCCAAAAAAGAAAAGTCTGGGACCAGAAGACTTTACTGATGAATTCTATTAAATACTTAAAGAAGAATTAGAAACAATATTTCTGCAGTGTTTGCTATGATATGTTCTCTTTTCTGAGAACTAAACACCACAACCCCAAAAGACTCCTGAACTATATGGCTTGCTGCTGCTGCTGCTTCTTTTTTTTTTTTTTTTTTTGGATATGAAGTCTCACTCTGTTGCCCAAGCTGGAGTGCAGGCATGATCTTGGCTCACTGCAACCTCCACTTCCTGGGTTTAAGCGATTCTCCTGCCTCAGCCTCCCCAGTGGCTGGGACTACAGGCACGTGCCACCATGCCCAGCTAATTTTTTTGTACTTTTAGTAGAGACAGGATTTCACTATGTTGGCCAGGCTGGTCTTGAACTCCTGACCTCGTGATCCACCACCTCGGCTTCCCAAAGTGCTGGGATTAGGAGTATGAGCCATGATACTTGGCCCTGGCTAGCTTCTTAATTGCTTAGCTAACACTTTCAAATTTGCAAATAAATAGGCAGAAATAGAAATAAATATAATAAATAAATAGGAAACGTTGGGCTGTCCTCTGTGGTCTTGCTTTGTCTCTAGAATCTTAGTTCCAAAAGTTCTCTTCCTATATCTCCAGTGTTTTCAAAGAAATGTTTTATATATATTTAATGTATGTGTTTGTTTTCTAACTGTACTCTGTATAAACTTTTATCAAGCTATTTTAGCACTTTATCTTACGTATTTATAGAAGGTGCCATGGATTATCTAGAACTAAGATACCAATATGTCTTATGTATATAATCAAATGACACATTCTCTTTTAAAAATTTGTATTTATTCATTTGCACGAGCAGTATTTGGCTGTTTGGACATACATGACATATTAAGTTGAATAAAAATTGAGTTATGAGGAGTAACAGGCAAATTACAGGAAGAAAACTGGCCCCAATTAGTAGCATTCCTAATTTTCTATAGGTTTGCAGTTGGGCCGTATGATATATTTTTACCTAAACCTACCAGAACTAGAATTATGAATTTTGCCCAAACCTGTCAAGACTCTGATATGTGATGTATGCAGGCACTGGAAACAAATGAGTGTTTAAAATTAAAAGAGCCAGAATCCCTTAACCCCAATAAATTTGGCTATCATGACCGCTGTAAGAGTATATAACCTAGAAAGAAGTAGGGTAAAGTTAATTTTCTATATACTTGTGGTTCAGTGGTAGTAGATCTTTGCAAGGAAGGGAACTTAGCCAGAACATAACTCTATGTACGGGTGGCATTTCAGGAAGTAGTACAAAAGGAGCATTGTGATCAGAGTATAGAGCAAATAATCCACTTTGAAGTAGCCTGAGAAGAGTACTGGGATTTAAGGAAGAGAATCATAGCACAGGTATAAGCATTGGGTAGGATTAGCTTGGGTTTACATATTATTGTACTTTATATATTTCTGAAAACTAGAGAACAAAAGGAACTTAAGAGTGTACATACAGAATGTCCTAAAATTAAACAGGGGTGAGGTAGTAAAAAAAAATACATACTGCACTGATTTTGCTGACTTTACTTTTTACTTTTGAGCTGATGAAATCTTGGATATTTAAGGTTACCAATTAGGGCCAATTTTCTTCCTGCATAATCTTTCTTTTCTACATAGTCATTTTCTTGAGAGTATGATGATGTTTTGTTCAGTTTTGTATTACCCATGCCTAACATGGTTCCTGATGTATAAATCCTAATAGTGATTGAATGAAAAATCAGTGAGTGTATGTTAAATGAATCCCAGGATCCATGAAATACAGGGCTAATTCAGGAGACATATTCACTATGTGCAGGAGCATAAACTTGTCCTGTTTCCACCCCCATATACTTGCCAAAAGACATACCAAGAACATGACAGGTCTGAAATCAATTCTAGAGTGAAGAATGTGATTTATAGTGAAAACCATCTAGGACATGCCATCCCACAGCCCTCCGTATGCCATGGAAACAGAAAAAATGACACATAGATTGACTATATACAATTAAATCCTATAGGTTTTTGATGACAGTTGTTTGTCTTTGTTGGTTAAAAATACCATTTTAGGCCAGGCACGGTGGCTTATGCCTGTAATCCCAGCACTTTGGGAGGCCTAGGTGGGTGGATAGCTTGAGCTCAGGAGTTCGAGACCAGCCTGGGCAACAGAGTGAAACTCCATCTCTACAAAAAGTTAGTTGGACATGGTAGTATGCGCTTGTAGTCCTATCTACTTGGGAGGCTGAAGCTGGAGGATAGCTTGAACCCAGGAAGCAAAGGTTACAATGAACTGTGATCTCACCGTTGTACTCTGGCCTGGGTGACAGAGAGAAACCCTGTCTCGAAACAAACAAACAAGCAAAACCATTTCAAAACTTAAAATGTCTTAACTGTCTGAGGAGGTCACATTATTTTTTTAACAACTTCTTATGACCTAGACACATTGTTGAAGCCTGTGACTTTCTCTTATTTCTCTTGAAAATCATACCTCATTCTAGGATTATAAAAATAACTAAAGAAGAACAGACTTCAATTGATTATACCAATTTTTTATTTAAAAATTTCTTATAGAAACTATCAAAATACACAGAAGAGAGAATAGTCTAATAAATCCCATGTACCTATCATCCAACTTTAATAGTTTCAATTCTTGGTCAATCGTTTTTTATCTCTACCTCTACCACACCCACTGGTTTATTTTGATGTAAGTCCAAGATGCCCTACAATTTCCTTTGTATTTCCATATCTGACTCTAAAAAGGGGGGTATCTTCTTTTTCAAAATAAAACATAAGCACAACAAGACTATCACACCTAAAAGTAAAAACCCCAAATATTTACTCAATATCCTCAAATATCCAGGCAGTTTTTAATAATTGAGATCCAAATAAAGAATATACATGACATTGTTTGGTGTATCCCTTATGTCTCTCTTTTACTTTGCTTTATGGAAAATTTCAACATATACAAAGTAAGCAGAATAATAGGTATATTCTACACAGAGCTTCAACAATGATCAATAGTCCATCACTCTGATATCATATATACCTCTATCTACTCCCCAACTCAATCGTAATTTTTAACAATTTTTTGGAGTAACATGTATATTAGTTGTACAACTTTAACAAATGGATATACCAATCTAATCCATACCACTATCCTGAACACAGGTCATTGTCATCTCAAAAGGTTCTCTTGTGTCTCTTACTCTTTTAGAGGCAACTAGTGTTTTAATTTTGTTTAACCTTAGATTAGTGACTGTTTAACAACTTTACACTATCATATATTTAGCTTCTCAATATAATGACTGTGAGATTCATTCACGTTGTAGGGTTAGTTTCTTTTCGTTGCTATCACTAATACAATATATTTATTCTTTCTCCTGTTGATGGACATTTGGTTAATTTGAGAATAATCAAACGTTTATTGAGAATAAAGCCACAATGGCCATTCAAACACATAGAGTAGATCAACTTTTGTGAAGCTACCTCAAGGGCTTGTTATATAAAATAGCATAGCTCTATCCTGGTACAAGAGCTTTATTTCAACCAGAAAGCATATTGCACGTCCCAAAGGAGAGTAAGGATACAATAAATACATTTTTTCTACCAGACTGACTTTCCTCTTTTTAGATTCCCAGACCTTATGCCCCTTAATACCATAACACTAGTATTTCAGTTGGCATCTTGGGTCACTTATTTTTATACACAGTTCAGTCACTGTGTCTCTCTTTAGCTCTGCTTCTCAACCTTCAATACATACATTGAGTTTTAATTAAAACTGTTGCAACTGTGTGTCTGTTTAATTCCTGCACTGGAATGTGAGAAAGGCGAGGGCAAGAATCATCTTTGGATTGTCGTCATGATGCTGAGCATGGTGACTGCTAAACTGTGTGTGTTCAAAAGATGTTTTTAAACAAACAAGCAAAGTTTTATAAGTTAGGAAACAGTTGAAGGAGCTAGGGTTTTGGAGCAACATTGTCCAGGATTCTTGTCCTTAATTTACCACTTTCTACATATCTAATTTTTGGAGTGTCATTACAAAATATTGGGCCTCAGATTCTTCATTATTGAAATAAGGAAATACATTTCACATTCTTCTAACTCAATTGAAAAATATATGTTATGAATGTTAAACTGCTAGAATAAACCCAGGAAAAATATATTTCAATTATTGATCATCCACTATCCGTATGAACTTGGAAGCAAAAAAAAATTATTGTGAACTTGAATGACCTAGAAGGACTTTGTTGGGGAGAAGAAACCTAATTTTAGTATTTAATGAATTGGGAGTAAAAAATTATCAAGCTAAAATATCAGAAAAAAAATTTAGAGGGTGAAAATAATTTCCAGTTAAAAATAAAATATGTTTATTATTTTTCTTCAAAATATGTGTTTAACAGCAAATATGTTTATCACTTTATGATGAGTTAAGGAAAATATAAGAGCAAACATTCTTGTACCAATGATATTACAAACTTTTTTTGAGATGATACATACATACAATGATTAAATAGCAAAATAGGTAATATGTGATAATTATGAAAATAGTGGTTAAAACAAGAAATTGAGAAAAGTTTGGGATGAGCTGATGTATTAATGAAAATGCTTCATGAATGTGGTTGAACCTGAAGTATAATTAAACAGTGAATTTAGATACAAAGAATATGGTAAAAAAAAAGGATAGTGCATTGTCTCCAGAGAGCACAAGAATGAATAAAAGGACAGCTTCTCTAATTTGCATAAATACTCTTGAAATACTGATAGAAAATTAGCATTCCAGTACAAAATATTCACACTGAGAAGTAATAGAAGGTATGGTTGGATAAGTGCATATGCTAGCCCATGATTTCAATTAAGAATATAAATACATAATGAATTCTGACCTAGCTTAAAGACTAAAAGGAGAAAAGAGGAACCAATCAGAATTAATAGTAGACAGCAAAGAGTCCTGAGATAGGGATTGAACAGTGATATGGGTAAAAGGAAAAGTTATATAGTAGATTTTGAAAACATTAAGTGTGGCTCACCGAGGAAGAATCAAAATGAAATGATGGAAAAATTAATTTTGTGTGAGATAAAATATAGAATAATTGATTGTAATTTAAAATAACTGCATAAATACAAGTTTACAAATATCATAAATAAGATGTTTCTTATTTGATGGAAATAATAGCTCCATAGTAAATTTGTAGAATTTCATGGACATAACAGGTACCTATGCCAAGTATTTCTTCTAATCAACTTTTAAAACTGTAAGTCTGTAATTCTTACTTTGTAGATTTTATTTTTCCTTTATGTTTTCCTCTACTTTCCACTAAATCTAAAATCTCTCTCTTTGCAGTCACATTCATTGACATAGCTCAAACTCCCTAGAATTTATCAATCATTAAGTAGTTTTGAACTCCAAATTTTTCTCCAGGCTGAAAATCTCTTTTGAATTACAAGTCCACCTTTCCAATTGCCTGCTGAACATTTCTCTGTAAATATACAATTGGAAACCAATTTAACATGTCAAATCAAAACTCATAATTTTCTCTCCTGAACATTCTCACCTACTTCTCTATCTGAATGACAGCATTGATATGCATGTTCCTTTTTTCTCACACTTGAATTATTAGAGAAACCACTGAATTTGTGAGACTGCTCATATAGTTTTAAAATTTTTGTAAAATCGTATATTCACATTAAAACATTTTAAGAGTAAAATTAGAAATAGTAATGTTTAATAATAACACAATAGCATTAAAATGACAATGGACTGCATGATATCAGCAAAATGGCAGAGTAGATAACTCAAAATGCCTGTTCTTGCCCAAAAAATCAAAAAATAATCAAAAACTTTTAGTACTCTAACAGTCAAATATTTACAGCAACCAAATGAACACTGAATCAAGATAAAAGCAACTTAAAAATGATAGGAGAGTTTCATATTATTTTTACATGCACTTGTTCTATCTTCTTCCAAGTTTTGTGGTGGTCTGGAAAACTACAGTCTGTGTGTATGTAATTGACATGGTGATGGTCTGGAAGACTGAAGTCTGTGTGTGTGCATAATTGACATAGGACCTTGGTACCTGGTTATGGAGGGAGCAGAGAAGACCTTAAATGAGGATTGTTTTGTTTATTGTAACAAAACTGAGGGCTATCCAAAAGACTGATGCAAGTTGTTCAGCTCTATTTTGCCTAACTCGGCATTCACTTAGGTTTGAAAAGTGGTAGGCATTGCTCAAAACCATTTTAAGGCAAACGAAAATCCTGCAATATCCTCAAGTAGTATGTTACAGTTGAGAAATATAAGAGGCAGCCGAAATCCTGGAAAACACTGAAATTAGAGTTTTACAGGAAAATTAGGGCATTCAAAAGTACTGGTGTATACCAGGTAGTTTTAAAAACCACACATGCCCAGAGTAGGATGCATGGCCATAAAATACCTGAGAAAACTTTCAAGCTTTGGGCTTTGACTGATCTCTAGGCTGAGTGCAAGCAGGAAGGAAAGATAAAAATAGGATTTTTAATTGCCTGACTAAATTTCAAGGAGTGCTTCAGCATAAATCCAACCCAGAAAGACTGAGAGAAGTATATTTTCTTTTTTTAAAAAAAGCTTCGAGAATTCAAAAAACCTGTTTTTAAAGCACTACCTGAATACAAGCTAAGGGAACATTGTCTTTAGTGACAACAAGCAAGGATTGCATCCTTTGCAAAAAAATAGTTTGGAAGACTCAATCAACAAATGATTGACTACAGCCTTCAACAATCAAGAATAGCAAATATTGGGCTGTAGGAAGATTAATTTCTGGAGATACCACGTTGTAATATTTAAATATCCAGTTTTCAACAAAACATCACATAGCATACAAACAACAGAAAATGACCTATTGAAAGAAAAAAATAAATTGACAGAAATTATTCCAAGGCACAGTAGAAACTGGACTTACAAGAAAACAAACTTTAAATCAACCTTCTTTATATGCATAAAAAACTAAGGGAAAACATAAAAAAAATAAATAAAACTAGGAAAAATATGTATGAACAAAATAAAAATATCAAAAAAAGATAGAAATTATAAACAGGAAGCAAATATAAATTTTGAATATGAAAAACAGGAAAACTGAAGTAAATAATACACTAGAAAGGTTTAATATTAGCTATGAGAAGAAAGAAGAAATAATTGATGATCTTGGAAATAGAGCAATTGAAATAATACAGCTGGAGGAATAGAATTTAAAAGAATGAAGAAAATTGGACAATGCCTAAGGGATCAGTGGGATATCAAGTGAACCAACATATGCATAATGGGAGTCCCAGAAGGAGTAAGAGAGGAGAAAAAAGGACAGAAAATGATCTAAAGAATAGTGGCTCAAAAATTCCCTATTTTCAATTTTACTTCTGGATATTTAGCCAAAAAAAAATGTAAAATTAGTTTGTTTGTCAAAGAGATGTCTGCACTTCCATGTTCATTGTAATATGAGTCACAATTGTTAAATTATAGAAACAATGTAAGTACTCATCAATAGATGAATAGATGAATAAAATGTGATATAAATACACAATTCAAAACTGTTCAGCTGGAAAAAGGAAGGAAATCATGTTACTTGTGACAATATGGATGGAATTGGAGAACATTAAACTACGTGAAATAACCCAGGCACAGAAAGACATATGTGAAATAGAATACAATTGAAATTATAGAAGCTGAGAATAGAATGATGCTTGCAGAGGCTGAGGGTGAAGAGAATAAGGAAATGATAGTCAAAGAACATAAAATCTCACTAAGAAAAGATTTTTTATAGTCGTATTGCACAGTGTAGTGAATATAATTAATAATAGAGTTTTGTACATTTCAAATTGATAAAGAGGAATTTCAAATGTTCTCATGACAAAAAATAAGTGTTTGAGGTGATGGATACCTTGAGTAGTTTAATTTAATTATTCTACATTATATTTATAAATCATAACATTTTTACCCCGCAAACTTATGTGACTATAAATTGTCAATTTACAATGAAAATTCCCAATTCTGATGAAAGATGTGAATATACACATCTAAGAAGCTTGACAAACTCGAAGTATCATATGAGACACATTATATAAAACTGTTTAAACACAGAGACATTCTTGAAAGCAGCAAGAAAATAGTGACTCATCAAGCACAAGGGATTCTCAACAAGATAATGTATTTCTAATAAGAAAAAATAAAAGGCAGGCAGTGGCCTAAAATAATTACAATGCTTAAAGAAAAAGGAACTTTCAACTCTTTTATATCTGGTAAAATTATTCATCAAAAAATGAAAAAGAAAATAAGGCACTCTCAGATAAAAATGGAGGGAATTTATTACTAGTAGATACTACCTCAAAAAAATATAAATTTTGGAGATTCCAAAGAGAGGACTCTAGACAGTATTTGAAAATCAATGAAGAAAGAAAGATCTCCATTAAAGGTAAATTTACTCATGAATATAAAAAGACAGTATTATTGTAATTTTGGTTTGTTGCTCCATTTTTTATTTTTTATATGATTTAAAATAAAAATGTATAAAATAATAATAAATCTATGTTATTGAGTACAAAACATACAAAGATATAGTTTTTGACAACAGCCTAAAGGGAGGGGCAGGATTATACAGGAGCAGATGTTTTATATGCTGTTGAAGCTAACCTGGTATCAATGTAATCTCGATAGTTATACATTTATGATTCAAGTCGTCATAATCTTCTTGGTAGTCACCAAGAAAGTATTTAAAACTATAGACAAAAGGAAATAAGGGGATCAAAACAAAACACTACAACAAATAAGTTCAACCCCAAATAAGACAATGAGGCATAATAATAATATAATATAGCAAAAAGTAGCAAAATTTCAGATATAATTATATCTGATAAACTAATTACTTTAAATGTAAACATATTAAATATTTAAATGAAAGAGATTGTTATAATGGTGAAAAACGTGATCCAACTATGAGCTGTATATAAGATAATCACTTTAGATCCAAACACACAAATAGGTTAAAAGCAAAAGGACAGTGCAATAGACTATTTGTGTCCCCTCAAAATTTATATAGCAAAACCTAACCCAAAATGTGATGGTATTTGGCGGTCAGGTGTTTTATAGATAACTAAGGCATGAGGTTAGAGCTCTCACAAATGAGATTAGGAACTTATGAAAGAGACCAGAGAATTCCCTCTCCTCTTCTGTCATGTGTAGTTACAGAAAGAATATGACTGGCTATAAATCAGGAAGGTTGCCTTCACCAGACACTGAATATCTTGGCGCCTTGATAATGGAATCCCCAGTCTCTAGAAGTGTGAGAAATAACTTTCTGTTGTTTACAAGCAACCTAGTCTGTGGTACTTTGTTATCAAAGCCTGAATGGATGAAGAAAGATAAAAGAAGAATTCCAACTAATAGTTACCAAAAGAGAACTGGGATGCTTACCATAATATTGAACAATTGGGAGACTAAGACAGGCAAATTGCTTAAGCCCAGGAGTTGAAGACCAGCCTGTGCAACATGGTGAATTCCAGTCTCTACCAAAAATTAGCCAGGCATGGTGACATGCGCCTGTAGTCCTAGCTAATTGGGAATCTAAGGTGGGAAAATCACTTAATCCCAGGAAGTCAATGCTGCAGTTAGCCAAGATTGTACCACTGCCTTCCAGCTTGGGCATTGAAGTGAGATCATGTCTCAAAAATAACAATAACAATAACATTGAACAAGACACAGTTTAAGTCAATAATTGTTGCAAGAGACAAAGAAGGTTGTATATTGATAAAATGATCAATTCATCAAGGAGATATAACCATTACAAACAAATATGCACCAAACAAGAGTCTCACAATAGATTTAGCAGATGTTGAAATATTCAAAGGAATCAACAATTCTAAAAGAATAATTGGAGAATGAAATACACAACTTTCAATACTAGATAGAAAATCTACAAATCAATAGTGAAATAAAGAAATTGAAGAATAGTACCTTTGGGCAAAGGACATGAACAGACACTTCTGAAAAGAAGACATTCATGTGGCCAACAAACATATGAAAGAAAGCTTAACATCACTTACCATTAGACAAATGCAAATCAAAACCACGATGTGATAGTGTCTCATGCCAGTCAGAATGTTGATTATTAAAAGTTCCAGAAACAACAGATACTGGTGAGATGGTGGATGAAAAGGAATGCTTTTACACTGTTGGTGAAATTGTAAATTAGTTCAGCCATTGTGAAAAAAGGAAAAAAAATGCTGTTATAAATAATGACAAATTTAGCAAAGCCAAGAAAAAGGAGGGCAAGACCAAGATTCTCCTAAGGTGTTTCTCTTACTCACACTTTTAGAGGGAATGATGACGCCTAAAACCCTAGGGCATACAGGATTGGCCTACGATACAAAATGCTGAAAACCCAGATTATCCTAGTATCAGGCAACGAGGTTGCCCACAACAAATGTCAAAAACCCCAGAGCATCCACCAGGTGGCCCACAGTGAACCCCAAACGCCTAGCTGGGGCCACAAAACAGAATAACTCTAGCATCCCACTGTTAACACAACAGGTGACCTCTCACAACCCATTGTCCTGCCTTACTCAATTGCCCAAATACAGTTAGGAGAATGCCAAAGCAAAATCTCAAAACAAACCATATACTTCAAGACAGAAAATAAAATGGATGGCAGAGAAATGAAATGACATTAGAGGAGAAAGGACTGACAGATAGAGTGATAAAGATGTAGTTGGTCAGACATTCCATGGTGTAATTTGCATTGACCATATATATAGTCAAAGGCCTTATTTCTTTGGGTTACCCAATATTGAGGTGGGGGAAAAGAGGAAACACCTATATACAGTAACCAAAATTGCACTGACAAGTCTCCAACTTGGGGCCCAGGTGAAAATCTCTTCACCAGGTTTTCCCAGCTCAGGTAGGCTGGGCAGCCTTTGGAAAACTGATGTGTGGACCAGCAGCCTGTTGGCTGGAGCAGCGGGCCCCACATCAGGCAGTGGTGCTATGGTTACTCACTCATCTGCTCAGCTCTGCCACCTGCTTGAAAAGATGACATCTTTCAAAAGATCCTTTGACTAGTGTTAATTGCTTTAGTGACCATTGCCATCTCACCTTCTTTCACCAATTGCTGCCTCTGGCCATTTTTTTAATCTCAGTGATTACTGTCTCTCTACCTGTCTTTGATTGCCACCTCTTACTGTCTTGCTGTCCCACTAATTACCAGTTGTAATGGTCTCTGCTGTCTTGCTGCCTCTCTGCCAATTTTTACTGTCTTGCCATGAATCACCACCATCTCCACTGTCTCACTGCCATGTCAGTTACTGCCTCTCACTTGTCTTTATCCCTTAGTGATCAGCAGATGTTGCAGGACAGGTGAGCCACAAAATTGGGGCTTATCCTGGGAAGGTTCTTGGTGTCATGTTGGAAAGAATTCAAAGTCAAGCTGATGGTTTTAGACAGTCATTTTTTTATTGAACAGTACTGCTCCTTGCAGAGTATGGCTAACTCAGGCACTGTGCCCAGAGTCAGGAATGTATGGATTCCAGACAACTATATTCCTACTCACTTAAACACACTTTCAACTACATGCAAATTAATGGGTGAGTCAATGCAAATTGAGGGGTAGATTATTTAGAACTTTCTAGGAAGCAGGAGGTAACATAAGGGTCATTGCCATGGAAAGGGATGATAACTGCTGGGCCATTGCCATGGTAATTGTAAACTGTCATGGTACTGGTGGGAGTGTCTTATGCTAATGAGCAATGAGGACTGCTTGGGATAACGTTCATTGTCACTTGCTCTTTCTTTCAATTTCTTTATTTTATCTCACCAGGACTGAGGAATATGTTCTGCCAGTATCCTAACTCAATATAATTAGCAAACAGGGATAATTTGCTGAATTTAAAATGCTTTTTTCTGCATCTACTAAGATAATCATATGATTTTTGCTTATAATTCTGCTTATGGGATATATCACATTTGTCGGATTGCACATGTTGAATCATCCTTGCACTCTTGCTATAAAACCAACTTGATCATGGCATGTTATCTTTTTGATGTGCTGTTGGATTCCATTTGCTAGTATTTTGTTGGGGTGTATGTTCTTTAAAAATATTGGTCAGTAGTTTTCTCTTTGGTTGTATTGTTGTCTGGTTGTGGTTTAAGGGTAATATTGGCCTCTTAAAATGACTTAGGAGAAATTTCCTCTTTCCTTTTAAATTTTCTGAATCACTTTCTGTAGGACTGATATTAGTTCGTCTTTGTTTGTTTGTAAGATTTCAGCTGTGTATCCATCTGGTCCTGGGTATTTCTTGGTAGATTTTTGTCATTGATTCAATCTTGCTACTTGTTTTTGGTCTGTTCCAGTTTTTTCTTCTTTCCTGATTCAACCTTAGGAAGCTGCATGTTTCCAGGAATTTATCCAGTTCTTCTCGGCTTTCTAATTTGTAAGTATATATTTGTTCATCATAATTCCTGATGTTCATTTTTATTTCTTCAGTATCAGTTGTAATGTCTCCTTTTTTATTTCTGGTTTTGTTTAATTTCGTATTCTTTCTATTTATTGATTAGTCTAACTAGTGGTTTATCAATTTTGCTGGCCTTTTAAAAGACCAACTGTTCATTTTTTATCATTTTTTGAGGGTCTCTATGCCATTTAGTTCTACTCTAGTCTTCATTATTTACTTTATTCTGCTAATTTTATGTTGGTTTGTTACTGCTTGTCTAATTCTTGTGGTGCATCATTGGTTTGTTTATTTGTAGTCTTTCTACATTTTCACAGTAGACATTTAGTGCTAAAAAATTCCCTCTTAGCATTTTGTTTGCTATATCCCACAAGTATTGATATGTTGTGTCCATTTTCACTTGCTTCAAAAAATTTTTCAATTAATATATTTATTTCTTCATTGACCCAATGATCATTCAGAACAGTGTTGTTTAATTTCCATGTGTTTTTGTAGTTTTAAATCAAAGTTACTTTTGGTATTTACTTTTTGTTACATGCCATTGTAATATGAGCAGATATTTTATATGATTTCGACTTTTATAATTGGTTGAGACTTATTTTGTGGACTAATATGCAGCCTATCTTGGAGAATGTTTTATGTGTGAATAAAATTAATGTATATTCTGCAAATGTTGGGTATTAATAGTATGTTCTCTAGATGTCTATTAGGTCTATTTGGTCTAATGTCTAATTTAAATCAAATAATTGTTCATTGATTTTCTGTTTTGAAGATGTGTCCAGTGCTATGAGTGTGGTGTTAAAATACTTCACTCTTATTGTATTGCAGTCAATCTCACCTTTGAGTCTTGTAACTTTTAATTTATGAATCTAGGTGGTATATTGTTGGATGTAGATATATTAAAAATTGTTCCATCTTCTTGGTGAATTGATTTCTTTATAATTATGTAATCAACTTATTTGTCTTTTTTTTTTTTTTTTACTGTTTTTGATTTAAAGTCAGTTTTATCTGACATAAGTATTGCTACTCCTCTTGGCTTTTGATTTCTGTTGGGTGGACTAGCTTACCATTCTTTTATTTTTAGTCTACATACATCTTCACAGGTAAGATGAGTTTCTTGTATGCAACATATATGTAGATGGGTTTAGCCAATCTATGTATTTTTAAGGGGCACATTGAATTTATTTACATTTATGGCTAATATTGATATGTGAGGTTTTTGTTTCTGCCATATTGTTAATTGTATTTTAGTATTTTATAAATGCTTTTTCTTTTCTTCTGTTTGCCTTTGATCGAGTGGAATTTTGTAGTGGATTCATTTGATTCCTTTCTCGTCATACTTTGAGTAATTGCTTTGCCAATTAGTTTTATTCTTTTGCCTGTTTCCATCATGGTGAATATCACTTTTTTGCCTCCAAGTTTAGAAATCCTTTGAGCATTTCTTGTAGAGACAGTCTAGTGTTGGTGAATTCCCTTAGCATTTGCTTCTGTAAGAAAGACTTTACTTATGTTTCATTTATGAAGCTTACATTTACTGGATGTAGAGTTCTTGGTTAGCAGATTTTTTTTTATTCTTTTGGCCTGTTCTGTTATGGCCTCTAAGGTTTCTACTGAGAAGCCCATTGTTATTTTGATGTGGTTTACTTTGTAGATGAGTTGAAACTTTTCTCTTGCTCATTTTGGAATTTGTTCTTTGAGAGCCTGATTATATGATGTCATGGAAAACTTTATTTTGCATTACATTTTCCTGGGGATAGTTGCACTTCCACTATTTGGATAACTAAATCTCTTGCTAGAGTTGGAAAACGTTTACGTCTTATTCCACTAAAAATGATTTCTAGTTCTTGATCTTTCTTCTCCCTTGGAAATGCCAATAATTTTTAAGGTTGCTTATTTTAGGTAGTCCCAAACATGTTAAAAGACTTTGCTCAGTCTTTTTCATTATTTTTTTCTTTATTGTTGTCCCATGATTTTTTTCAAAAGATGTCTATTTTCTGAATTTTTTTTTTTTCTGCTTGGTGTACTCTATTATTGAAACTATCAAATGTATTTTATATTCATTTCAATGAAACATCTATTTCCAAAATTTGTCTTTTTTAAAGATATATAGCTTCTCATTTATGTTCTGAATTGATTTTCTGACTTCTTTGTACTGGTTTTAAGATTTCTCTTGCATCTAATTGAGCTTCTTTAAAATAAATATTTTGAAATTTTTATCTAGGATTTTTAGGTTTTCTTTTTGTGAAAATATATTGGCAGAGAATTATTATGTTTCTCTGAGGGTGGTATAGGAAAAGATGCATTGTACCATATATACAGTTGATTCAGGAAAATATATTGTTCTGTTTTATTAATTTACCTGCCTATCCTTATAATAGTATGACTCTCTTTGGATTACTGTATTTTATAATAATTTTTGAAATTCTATAGTGTAAATAATTCAACTTTGTTTTCTTTTTAAAGAAGTATTTTAGCTATCTAATGCACTTTGCATTTCTACATACATTTTAGAATCAATATCTCAATTTTCATAATAAAGATCGCTGGCATTATGATTGATATATTATTACATGTGTAGATTGATTTGTGGTGGATGATAGTTTAAAATACTTAATCTTTTAATTTATGAGCATGATTAATATCTTGATGCCTGTATTTCTCTTATAATTTGCTTCTGTATCTCCTTCCTTGCATGCCTATCATTTTATTTAGTTCTAAATAGTTCAAGCTTTTGTTGCTATTGCTATTTTCAATTTGTTATTTTATTTTTGGTATGTTTGGAATCTTTTAAATATTTGTCTTTTATTCTTAGATTATTAGTGCTGCTTCAGAAATATTTGGTGAATAGTAAACTTTATTGACTATTAAAGTGTCTGATAATAGTTTTATCTGTCATGGTTGATTAATGATTCAATATAATTTTTCTAAATATGTTAAAGGAATACTGCCATATCTGGTGAAACCCATTTTACTTATAGAAAAATCATGTACTAATTTTATTATTATTTCTCAGTAATGAAACTTCTTTCTTCTTAAGAAAAAAAAATTTTATTCTTAAATTATAACTTATTTAGTGTAATATCACAATAATTATTTCAGATATAGGCATTTTTTTTATGTATCCTGCATGGCACACAATGAGCCTTTTCCATTTGAAGGCAAATGACTTTCTCTTTGTCTGGTAAGTTTTCTGAGATTATTTCTTTAGAATTTCACCCCTTCTATTTCATAATTTGTGACATATTGGTTAAATGTTTGAACATATGACTTGATATTAGATATTTCCTGTTTATTCTCATAGTTTCTATCTTTTTTAATACTTTAGTTTCTTCATGTGAAATTCCCTACACTCCATCTTATTCTTCATATCCCAATTTTGTATTTGGTACCATATAATTGTTAAATACTCTGGGTTATTCCTCTATTCTTTTTCATAGGACCATATTTTTATGTTACGTGTACAACACCTTTTGAAACTTCTACAGTATTTATTGTAGTATTATATATGTATGTGCAGTTTTTTAAATAATTTGCATCTTTATTTTTCCTTGAGTCAATATTTCTGTTTACTTTAGTTCTTTTTTGTGTTACTCTGTTATTTTCAAACACTAGTAGTATTCCTTTGTTGCCCATTTTAAATTAGGAATGAAGAAATAAATTTTCTTATGTGGGCAGTTGGATTGAGTTTTCTTTTTATCTGTAAAAGTTATCTTTTCTTCAACAGATTTCTCCAGTGGAGGAGCTGTCTCTGAGCTCTGTGTGTATCAGCAGATTATGTCAACTGATAGGCTTCACTTTATTGTGTGTATAGGTGTGAATCTAGCAGGAAGAATACACACAACTCAAACAGTAATGCTAAAAAAAATGGAAGGCTGTTTTCTCTGGCTTGTCAACACTCACACTAGGAGCTGTAACTTTTTAAAGTGAAAATTATTTATAGAACAAACTTCCATTTTTATCCTGAGTAATGATAAACACTATTCAAAGGAAATTGTTGCATAAGATAATTCACACTGATTTTCTGTACATGAAACTTCAGCCACTTATAATATTTATTGCTGCTTGGTATTCTGATCTTTACAATACTGAATGCAGTCTTGAACCAACCATCTCTGTGTTTTTGCCTTCAAGTAATAAATGTTTCAACTTCTGCTTTTGCTTTATCCTTTTTCAGTTTTAGGGTTGAACACTCATTCTAATGTACCCAAAAGTAAGACCTAAATTACCTAATTATATTTTTAAGTTTTTGAAATTCATTAAGATTTTCTGCACGATGTTATCCCCACATCTAAAAGCAGCATGATAGTTATCCATTTTTATTTTCTGCATATGTATATATATATATATATAATTTATTTTGAGAAAAGAAAATTTATTTCTTCATTCCTATATACATTTTTTTCTCTTATTTCAATGGCTCTTCAGTAGGAAAAGAAAGCAAACATAATTGATGAGCCTACCATGTTGGATCAGAAAACTATAAAACTTTTATGTCAATATTTGAAAAGCTTCATAAGCCAAATTAAATAGCAAACAAACTGAGAGACTGAGAAACCATATTCAATAATTTGATAAAGGTTTGTTGATTTTTTAAGAGATCTTTATATCTAAATAACAATAAAAATAATGGATTTTTTTTTTCATATTTACAATGTGCCTGATAGTGTTCTACTTTTTAAAAACAATAGGGACAAATGGCTTGCTCAAGACTCAGTGTTGGAATCTGAAACCCATGAAGTCTAGCTATAAATTCTGGATTCTATATATTTTTATTTAGTTACTACAAAATATATCCTAAGTAGAATAATAATAGGTAAAGGATATGAGCAGATGACTCATCAAACTATATTAAAATTACATGCATAAGTATATTTAAAACATGTTTAATCTTTTAAGTAATCAAATAGTTTTTCAAATTAAAATAGCAATAATACACCCTTTTGCTTATCAAATTATCATGAAGGGAAGGGGAAGGGAAGGGGAAGGGAGGGGAAGGGAAGGGGAAGGGAGGGGAAGGGAAGGGAAGGGAAGGGGAAAGGAAAGGGGAAAGGAAAGGGGAAAGGAAGGAAAGGGGAAAGGAAAGGAAAAGAAAGGTGTCCCTTCTATACATTCTCATGATAGTGTATCTTGTATGTGTATATGGAGAAATAATGAGAAGAGTCATTTACTTTCATTGAACAAAAAAGATATTAGAAAAATTTCTTAAATTTTCATTAAATAACATGTTTAAAGGGATCAATTAAGAATAAAATTTTTAAAAAACTTGAAAATATTAGGCAGCCTCTCACATGATAGATAGGGGGAAAAACTAGGTTAAATTGTTGTTACTGTTTTAATTTTAACCTAGTGACAAGCAGATAAAAATGTATATATACATCCATGGCAGTTCCTCCACAAATGTGAGTTTCTAAGCCCAGAAATAAAATTTTTGGAGGATGTTTTTTATATAGTAAAGTACACTTTACAAGAGGGTTGTTTGGTGCATTTCTGCTGAGAGTAGCATATATACTCAGTGATTTTAGTTTCCAAAATCACTTCGGTAGCAGGAAAATTATTAAGTGCACACTTTGCCCCTTCTGGATGATTGTTGATAGTGGTGGCACTAATGGCTAGATTCTACTACTACATTAGTTTTTACGTAAACATAGTTTGAGTGCCCCTGGTTCAGTTGAGCTGGGTTCTCTTTGGGTATATATGCCTCTTACATTGATAAAAAGGAGTGGTGGCTTTGATTTGTGTAGTTAGGTTTTGTTCTCAGAAAAATGAAAATACACTGCTTCTCAATTTGCTCTCCACATTTTAGTAGCTTCTATATACCTTTTTCTTTTCTTCAGTAAATCTCAATAAAGCTACCATTTATCAACTCTCTACAAAAATTACTTATATTTGAAGAATATAATGGATATGTAAACTCTATGGCATATAATGATGAGACTCAATATCTTATGGTATTCTTGGGGCTCACTTTTTCTTAAACTACAAATAAGAGAGCAATTCTTATTTATCTATTACAATTCTGATGTAATAAATAAGGCTCTGAGAAATCAATAAAATAAGTGGGAATCACAAACTAGGGCATGTATTTATATATGAGGGAACATATAATCAGAAGGAGATGAACTTTCCTGCTATTGTGTGTTCCCACCATGGCATTTCCTCTGGATTTTGTCTGATTAAAGGGGAGAATTCCAGCAGCCAAGATGCTCACAAATTGTCTCAAATTATACTCAAGGACCCAGAAAGAATTGCTATATATGATTTATGACTATGGACTGTCTGAAGATTTAGAAAAAATCAAGCTTATTTTGTACTCTCTTTCTGTTTCCTGGGTTATTCCCTCTTCTATGATGCTGCCCTAAGCTGTGTGTGCTCAAAAACCTAAGTGATGACAGAATTGAGTCACCAGTATTATTAACACTCATCATCAATCAGCCTAGAGAACAAAATTATCCCTGGTCTCTTTTGATAGAATCACAGTGATTTTGGAAGAAAACATAAAGGCAGAGTTTAGAAAGAAGTTCACAAAATTAACCATGAAAAGAAATGAAATCCTTACCAAACAGAAAAGGAGGACAATCTGAAGGTAGACATGTATAAAAGTGGTATAAATGGAGAAAAGGAACAAATGATACTTTTGAAAAAGATATATTTAGTCTTATTTACCTAATATTTCCCTCCAAAATTTGGCATTTTAACTAAATTTTAAAATAGCACGAATTAAAGGAGGAATGTAATTTTTAAAAAAGAGAACTGTCATAATGGATCATTGCAACAAGCTAGAGGTTGTTGTACTAATGTCTTTCAACAATGTCTTATTTTAGAAATAATCTTAAATATTTAGTTGGCTTTCTTGGAAATCTTAATCATTTTATGTTAAAAGATCACTAATTCAAAAAACTGTGGATGTTCCTGAAAGTAAAATAGAAAATTTTAAGTCTGTATCCCTTTCCAAAAGCAACTCATAAACTAGGAAAAACTATCAAACTCTACTTTTAAGAACCTTATAGTTTAGTCAAAAACTTACAATACCTAGGTGAAGTCTTGGTGGAGAACAAAGTGGTTATTCTGTTGTAAGATAATATTATTGTAGCATTTTAAATTGGTCACCTATCATCCCCTATACTCCAAATGAGAACAACAGTGCACATGAAAACAACAGTCCTTGTGCCAGAAGGAGAAAAATAGAACATATTCTTTTTTTTTTTCAGTTGTCTTTTTTTTTTTTTAATTATACTTTAAATTCTAGGATACATGTGCAGATCTTGCAGAGTTGTTGCATAGGTACATACATGGCAAGGTGGTTTGTGTCTCCATTTCTCCATCATCTGTATTTGGCATTTCCACTCACGTTATCACTCCCCACCCTCCCCACTCCCCACTGTCCCTCCTCTAATCCCCCCCAATGACCCCAGTGTGTGATGCTCCCCTCCCTGTGTCCATGTATTCTCATTGTTCAACACCCATCTATGAGTGAGAACATGTGGTGTTTGGTTTTCTGTTTTTGTGTCAGTTTGCTGAGAAGGATCATTTCCAGATTCATCTAAGTCTCTACAAAGGACACGAACTTATTTTTTATGGTTGCATAGTATTCCATGGTGTATATGTGCCACATTTTCTTTGTCTAGTCTATCATTGATGGACATTTGGGCTGGTTCCAAGTCTTTTCAATGTAAACAGTGCCACAATGAACATACATGTGCATGTGTCTTTATAATAGAACGATTTATAATCCTTTGGATATATACCCAGTAATGGGATTGCTGGGTCAAACGGAATTCCTATTTCTAGGTCCTTGAGGAATCGCCACACTGTCTTCCACAATGGTTGAACTAATTTACACCCTCACCAACAATGTAAAAGTGTTCCTATTTCTCCACATCCTCTCCAGCATCTGTTGTCTCCAGACTTTTTAATGATTGCCATTCTATCTGGCGTGAGATGCTATCTCAATGTGGTTTTGATTTGCATTCCTCTAATGACCAGTGATGATGAGCATTTTTTCCATCTGGAGTTAATTTTAGTGTAAGGTATCAGGAAGAGGTCCAGTTTCTGCTTTCTGCATATGGCTAGCCAGTTTTCCCAACATCTTATGAAACAGGGAATCCTTTCCCCATTGCTTGTTTTTGTCAGGTTTGTAAAGATCACATGGGTGTAGATGTGTGGCATTGCCTCTGAGGCCTCTGTTCTGTTCCATTGGTCTATATCTCTGTTTTGGTCGCAGTACCATGCTGTTTTGATTACTGTAGACTTGTAGTATAGTTTGAAGTCCAGTAGCGTGATGCCTCCAGCTTTCTTCTTTTTGCTTAGGATTGTCTTGGCTATGCGGGCTCTCTTTTGGTTCCACATGAAGTTTAAGGTGGTTTTCTCCAGTTCTGTGAAGAGGGTCATAGGTAGCTTGATGGGTATAACATTGAATCTACAAATTGCTTTGGGCCGTATGGCCATGTTCATAATATTGATTCTTCCTCACCATGAGCGTGGAATGTTTTTCCATCTGTTTGTGTCCTTTCTTATTTCCTTGAGCAGTGGTTTGTAGTTCTCCTTGAAGAGGTCCTTTACATCCTTTGTTAGTTGTATTCCTAGGTATTTTATTCTCTTTGTAGCAATTGTGAATGGGAGTTAGCTCATGATTTGGCTCTCTGTTTGTCTGTTACTGATGTATAGAAATGTTTATGATTTTTGCACATCGATTTTGTATCCTGAGACTTTGCTGAAGTTGCTTATCATCTGAAGGAGCTTTTGGGCTGAGATAATGGAGTCTTCTAAATATACAATCATGTCATCTGCAAGTAGAGATAATTTAACTTCCTCTTTTCCTAATTGAATAGGCTTTATTGCTTTTTCTTACCTAATTGCTCTCGTTAGAATTTCCGATACTATGCTGAATAGGAATGGTGAGAGAGGGCACCTTTGTCTAGTGCCGGTTTTCATAGGGAATGCTTCCAGGTTAGCCCATTCAGTTTGATATTGGCTGTGCGTTTGTCATAAATCACTTTTATTATTTTGAGATACATTCCATTGATACCTAGTTTGTTAAGAGATTTTGCCTAAAGGGGTGTTGAATTTTGCCGAAGGTCTTCTCTGCATCTATTGAGATGTGGTTTTTGTCTTTGGTTCTGTTTATGTGATGGATTATGTTTATAGATTTGCATATGTTGAACCAGCCTTGCATCCCCAGGATAAAGCCTACTTGATCGTGATGGATAAGCTTTTTGATGTGCTGTTGCATTTGGTTTGCCATTATTTTATTGAAGATTTTTGCATCAATGTTCATCATGGATATTGGCCTGAAATTTTCTTTTTTAGTTGTGTCTCAGTAAGATTTTGGTATCAGGATGATGTTGGTCTCATAAAATGAGTTGGGGAGGATTCCCCCTTTTTTGTATTGTTTGGAATAGTTTCAGAAAGAATGGTACCAGCTCCTCTTTGTACATCTGGTAGTATTTGGCTGTGAACCTGTCTGGTACTGGCCTTTTTTTGGTTGGTAGGCTATTAATTGCTGCCTCAACTTCAGACCTTGTTATTGGTCTATTCAGGGTTTCAACTTCTTCCTGGTTTAGACTTGGGAGGGTGTAAGTGTCCAGGAATTTATCCATTTCTTCTAGATTTACTGGTTTATGTACATAGAGTTGTTTGTAATAATCTCTGATGGTTGGTTGTATTTCTGTGGAATGCTTTATCATTTTTGGTTGCGTCTATTTGATTCTACTCTCTTCTTTTTTATTAGTCTGGCCAGTGGTCTATCTATTTTGTTGAACTTTTCAAACAACCAGCTCCTGGATTTATTGATTTTTTTGAACAGGTTTTTGTGTCTCTATCTCCTTCAGTTCTACTCTGATCTTAGTTATTTATTTCCTTCTGCTAGCTTTTGAATTTGTTTGATCTTGCTCCTCTACCTCTTTTAGTTGTGACAATAGTGTGTCGATTTTAGATCTTTCCTCACTTCTCATATGGGCATTTAGTGCTATAAATTTCCCTGTAGACACTGCTTTAAATATGTCCCAGAGATTCTGTTATGTTGTGTCTTTGTTCTCATTCGTTTCAAAGAACATCTTATTCAGGAGCAGGTTGTTCAGTTTCCATGTAGTTGTGCGGTTTTGAGTGAGTTTCTTAATCTTGAGTTCTAATTTGATTGCACTGTGGTCTTAGAGACTGGTTGTTATGATTTCTGTTCTTTTGCATTTGCTGAGGAGTGATGTACTTCCAATTATGTGGTCAATTTTAGGGTAAGTGCAATGTGGTCCTGAGAAGATTGTACATTCTGTGGATTTGTGGTGGAGAGTTCTATAGATGTCTATTAGGTCCTCTTGGTCCAGATCTGAGTTCAAGTCCTGGATATCCTTGTTAATTTTCTGTCTTGTTGATCTGTCTAATATTGACAATGGAGTGTTCACGTCTCCCATTATTACTGTGTGGGAGTCTATATGTCTTTGTAGGTCATTAAGAACTTGCTTTATGTATCTGGGTGCTCCTGTATTGGGTGCATATATATTTATGATAGCTCCTCTTGTTGCATTCATCCCTTTTACTATTATGTAATGCCTTTTTTGTCTCTTTTGATCTTTGTTGGTTTAAAGTCCATTTTATCAGAGACTAGGATTGCAACCCCTGCTTTTTTTTGCTCTCCATTTGCTTGGTAAATCTTCTTCCATCCCTTCATTTTTAGTCTATGTGTGTCTTTGCATGTGAGATGGGTCTCCTGAATACAGCACACCAATGGGTCTTGACTTTTTATCCAATTTGCCAATCTGTGTCTTTTGATTGGGGCATTTAGCCCGTATACATTTAAAGTTAATATTGTTATGTGTGAATTTGATCCGGCCATTTTTGATACTAGCTGCTTGTTTCGCCCATTAGTTGACACAGTTTTTTTTATCGTGTCAATGGTCTTTACCATTTGGTACATTTTTGCAGTGACTGGTACTGTTTGTTCCTTCCATGTTTAGTGCTTCCTTCAGGAGCTCTTGTAAGGCAGGCCTGGTGGTGATGAAATCTCTCAGCAATTGCTTGTTCATAAAGGATTTTATTTCTCCTTCACTTATGAAACTTAGTTTGGCTAAATATGAAATTCTGGATTGGAAGTTCTTTTCAAAGCTTATCCACCATGATCAAGTAGGCTTCATCCTGGGGATGCAAGGCTGGTTCAACATAACGCGAGTCTATAAACACAATTCACCACATAAACAGAAACAAAGACAAAAACCACATGATTATCTCAATGGATGCAGACAAGGCCTTTGACAAAATTCAACAGCCCTTTATGCTAAAAACCCTCAATAAACTAGGTATTGATGGAA
>CAUYLG010075588.1:0-11433 GCA_963573385.1 Cacajao melanocephalus
GCCTAATATTGACAGTGGAGCGTTGAAGTCTCCCACTATTATTGTGTGGGAGTCTCTTTGTAGGTCGTTAGGAACTTGCGTTATTTATCTGGGTGCTCCTGTATTGGGTGCGTATGTATTTAGGATCATTAGCTCTTCTTGTTGCATTGATCCTTTTACCATTATGTAATGCCCTTCTTTGTCTCTTTTGATTTTTGTTGGTTTAAAGTCTATTTTATCAGAGACTAGGATTGCAACTCCTGCTTTTTTTGGCTCTCCATTTGCTTGGTAAGTCTTCCTCCACCTCTTTATTTTGAGCTTGTGTGTGTCCTTGCACATGCGATGGGTTTTCTGGATACAGCACACCAATGGGTTTTGACTTTTTATCCAATTTGCCAGCGTGTGTCTTTTGATTGGAGCATTTAGCCCATTTACATTTAAGGTTAATATTGTTATGTGTGAATTTGATCCTGTCATTTTGATGCTAGCTGGTTGTTTTGCCCATTAGTTGACACAGTTCATTCATTGTATCGATGCTCTTTACCAGTTGGTACATTTTTGGAGTGGCTGTAATAAACTTTCCATGTTTGGTGCTTCTTTCAGGAGCTCTTGTAAGGCAGGCCTGGTGGTAACGAAATCTCTCAGCAATTGCTTGTTTGTAAAGGATTTTATTTCTCCTTTGCTTATGAAGCTTAGTTTGGCTGGATATGAAATTCTAGGTTGAAAGTTCTTTTCTTTAAGGATGTTGAATATTGGCCCCTACTCTCTTCTGGCTTGTAGGGTTTCTGCTGAGAGATCTGCCGAATCTGGTGGGCTTCCCTCTGTGGGTAACCCAACCTTTCTCTCTGGCTGCCCTTAGCATTTTTTCCCTTCATTTCAACCCTGGTGAATCTGACAATTATGTGCCTTGGGGTTGCTCTTCATGAGGAATATCTTAGTGGTGTTCTCTGTATTTCCTTGAATATTGGCCTGCCTTCCTAGGTTGGGGAAGTTCTCCTGTGTAATATCCTGGAGAGTGTTTTCCAGCTTGGATTCGTTCTCTCTGTCACATTCAGGTACACCTATCAAGTGTCGATTAGGTCTTTTTACATAATCCCCTATTTCTTGGAGGCTTTGTTCATTTCTTTTCACTCTTTTTTCTCTAATCTTACCTCCTCGTTTTATTTCATCAAGTTGATCTTCCATCTCTGATATCCTTTCTTCTGCTTGGTCAATTCGGCATTGAAACTGGTGTATGCTTTGCGAAGTTCTGATGTTGTGTTTTACAGCTCCATCAAGTCATTTATATTCTTCTCTAAGCTGTTTATTCTCCTTCGCATTTCGTCTAACCTTTTTTCGAGGTTCTTAGTTTCTTTGCATTGGGTTAGAACATGTTCTTTTAGCTCAGAAAAGTTTGTTTTTACCCACCTTCTGACGCCTGTTTCTGTCAACTCATCAGACTCAATCTCCATCCAGCTTTGTTCACTTGCTGGTGCGGAGTTGTGATCCCTTGGAAGAGGATAGGCGTTCTGGTTCTGGGTGTTTTCATCTTTTTTGCGCTGGTTTCTTCCCATCTTTGTGGATTTATCTACCTGTGGTCTTTGTAGTTGCTGACTTTTGGATGGGATCTCTGAGTGGACGTCCTTTGTGTTGATGATGAAGTTATTTCTTTCTGTTTTTTAGTTTTCCTTCTAACAGGCCCCTCTGCTGAAGGACTGCTGGAGGTCCACTCCAGACCCTACTTGCCTAAGGATGTCCTGTGATGGCTGCAGAACAGTAAGGGTTGCTGCCAGTTTCTTCTTCTGTTATCTTTGTCCCAGAAGGATACCCACCAGATGTCAACATGAGCTCTCCTTTATCAGGTGTCTCTTTGGATATACGGGGTTGAGGAGCTGCTTAAGGAGACAGTCTGTCCCTTATAGGAGCTCAAGTGCTGAGCTGTGAGCTCTGTTGTTCGTTCAGAGCTGCTAGGCAGGTACGTTTAAGTCTGCTGCAGTGGAACTCATAACCACCTTTTTTTCCCCGGTGCTCTGTCCTGGGAAGGTGGGGATTTATTTACAAGTTCCTGATGTGCTGCTGCCTTTTTTCAGAGATGCTCTGCCCACCAAGCAGGTAGCCTAGTCACTGTCTGCCAGCAGAGACGTTGCTGAGCTGCAGTGGTCTCTGCCCAGCTGCTGTATGTACTTCCTTGCAGTTTTGTTTACAGAGGTATAGTTAGAACTGCCTCGGTAATGGCAGGCTCCCTCAGTAATGGCGGACTGCCTTGGTAATGGTGGACTGCCTCGGTAAGGGCGGACTGCCTTGGTAGTGGTGAACTGCCTCGGTAATGACAGACACCATTCCCCCCACTGAGGTGGGCCATCCTGGGTACAGCTGTGCTTGCTGTGAAACTCTCAATCCAGAGTGTTTCAGAGTGCTGGTCTTTGTGGGGGTGGAACCCGCTTAGCCAGATCACCTGGCTCCCTGTTTCAGCCCCCCTTTTTTTTCAGTTAAATGGGTGGCTGTGTTTCACAGGCATCCCAGGTACCATTTGAAATGGCCACCCAGATTTGTGTGAGTTTTTGTGCGGAGTTCCGCTGCGCCAGCTGAAATAGCTGTGCTGGAAACTTGTGACGCTTTTCAGCCTGGAGATCTCCTGGTATGTGGGCAATAATAACTCGTTTGGAAATGTGGTGATCACTTACCCTCTTCATTTTTCTCACTGGGACTGCACTCCAGAGCTGTTCCTCTTTGGCCATCTTGGATCTGCCTTCTCTTTACAACCTATTGTTGGCATTCTTAGTGTGTCTTAGAGTCTTCTGCTGTCTCATCACTGAGTCTTTCCCCTTTTTCATAGAAGCTCTCCAGTGATATTTGTTGTTTTCTCATTTTGGCTAGAGTTAGCTTGTGGGCTTCCCAAAACTGTGACTGAGACAAGTAAACCATGTGGGAAAGAGGCATGGACTGTAAATAAAATAATGGATGGGCCATTTGAGGACTAAATTAAGTGTTTGATTGTGACTTAAAGGCTGCCACCAGATACAGCTGTGTTAAGTACATCAACTCATGAGCCACTATAAAGCCTGGCACCCAATGCAGCTTAATTGTCACTTGCCACTCACTGATAGTGTTTTGAATGTGTTTCAAGGAATTGATTGTCAAACCTCTCTGCTAATGTTAATCTGTATTTATAACTGCTTCCCAGTGCCAGCATAACTGCCTCAGCTTCACCTCAGATCATCAGTGTATTAGTCTGTACTTACGCTGCTAATAAAGACATATCTGAGCCTGGGTAATTGATAAAGGAAAGAGGTTTAATTGACTTATCATTCAGCATGCCTGGGGAGGCCTCAGGAAACTTACAGTCACGGCAGAAGGGGAAGCAAACAGGTCCTTCTTCACATGGTGGCAGCAAGGAGAAGTGCCAAGCAAAAGGGGGAAATCCCCTTGTGAAGCCATCAGATCTTGTGAGAACTCACCATCAGATCTTCATAACAGCAGCATGGGGGTAACTGGTCCCATGATTCAGTTTCCTCACCAGGTCCCTCCCATGACACATGGGGATTATGGGAGCTATAATTCAAGGATTTGGGTGGGGACACAGCCAAACCATATCAGTCAGGCATTAGATTCTCATAAGGAGCATGCAACCTAGATCTCTTGCATATGCAGTTCACAATAGGGTTTGTGCTTCTATGACAATCTAATGCTGCCGCTGATCTGACAGGAGGCAGAGCTCAGGTGATAATATGAACAATGGGGAGTGGCTGTAAGTACATACTTATGAAGCTTTGCTTTTTACCCACTGTTCACCTCCTGCCATGTGGCCTTGTTCCTAATAGGGATAAAGCAGGGGTTGGGAGCCCTGTTTTATCAGATAGGTGATTTGCAGATTTTTCTCCCATTCTATGGTTGTCTTTTCACTCATTTATTTGGTGATGTCTCTAGATACATAAAAATGTTAAATTTTGATGAAGTCCAATTTATCTGTTTTTTCTTTTGTTGTCTGTACTTTTGGTGTCATACTAAGAAACTGTTGCCAAAGTCAGGATCATGAAGCTTTCCACCTATGATTGTTTATAATTTATTTTGTAATATATCGTGGCACAATATATGTAATATAATATTTGCTGTTTTTACCATTTTTTTTTTTCGGAGACAAGGTGTTGCTCTCTAACCCAGGCTGGAGTGCAATGATACAAATATAGTTCGCTGTAGTCTCAAACTCTTGGGCTCAAGTGATCCTCTACCTCAGCCTCACCAGTAGGTAGGACTACAGGCATGTGCCACCATGCCTGGCTAATTAAAAAGTTTTTTTGTGTGTGGATGGGGTCTTGCTATGTTGTGTAGGCTGGTGTTGATTTCTTGGCCTCAGGAGACCCTTCTACCTAGGCCAGAGAGCTGTGTGACAGAGTGAGACTCTGTCTCAAAACAAACAAACAAAAGCTCCCAGAGAGCTGGGATTACAGGCATGAGCCATTGTGCCGTGCTCATTTTGACCATTATAAAGTATATAGTTCCATGGCATTAGGTATGTTCACATTGTTGTGCAACCATCATCCACTGTCCATTTCTGGATTTTTTCATCATCTCATACTGAAATTATACACCAGTTAAATGATAATTCTTTATTTCCCCTTACCCCCAATCCCTGGCAACTACTGTTTTACTTTCTTTAATTAATTATTTTTTTATTATTTTGAGATGGAGTCTTACTCTGTCGCCCAGGCTGGAGTGCAGTATGCAATCTTGGTTCACTGCAATCTCTGCCTTCTGGGTTCGAGTGATTCTTCTGCCTCAGCCTCCAGAGTAGCTGGAACTACAGGCATGCACCACCATGCCCAGCTAATTTTTGTATTTTTAGTAGAGATGGGGTTTCACTCTGTTGGTTAAGCAGGTCTCAAACTTGTGACTTTGGCTTCCCAAAGTGCTGGGATTATAGGCATGAGCCACTGCACCCAGTCTCTACTTTCTGTCTCTGTGATTTTGACTACTCTAGGTAACTCATATAAATGTAGTCATACAATGTTTGTCCTTTTGTATCTGGCATGTTTCACTTAGCCTGAACCCTTCATGGTTTATCCAGGCTGTAGTATATGTTAGAACTTCATTCCTTCTTATGTCTGAATGATATTTCAGTGTATGGGTATACCACATTTTGTTTATTCTTTCTTCTGCTGATGGACACTTGGGTTGTTTCTACCCTTTGGCTATTGTAAATAATGCTGCAGTGAACATTGGCATGCTAGTACTTGTTAAGCTCCCTGTTTTCTATTTCTTTGAGTGTATACCAAAAAGTGGAATTGCTGAACAATATGATAATTCTGTGTTTAGTGTTTTTAGGAGCCAGCATACTGTTTTGTATAGTGGCTACTATACTACTTTACATTCCCACCAGCAATGCACAAGGATTCTGGTTCCTTTACATCCTCCCCAATACTTGTTATTTTCTGATTTTTGATCATAGCCTTTCAAATAGATGTGAAGTGATATTTCATTGAGTTTTGATTTGTGTTTTCCTAATGATTAGTGATGTTGAGAATCTTTTCACGTGGTTATTGGCCATTTGTATGTCTTCTTTGGAAAAATGTCTGTTCAAGTCCTTTGCCTATTTTAAAAGTCAATTTAAAAAGGTTTTTTTTTTCTTTTCTTTTTTTTTTTTTTTTTTGGATAGGGTCTCACTCTGCTGCCCAGGATGGAGTGCAGTGGCATGATCATAGCTCACTGCAGTTTCAAACTTCTGGGCTTGGGATTCTCCCACCTCAGCCTCCTGGGTAGCTTGGACTACAGCTATGTGCCACCATGCCTAGCTAATTTATTTTTTATTTTTTAGAGATGATAGTCTTGCTATGTTGCCCATTCTGGTTTTGAACTCCTAGCTTCAAGAGATCCTCCTGCCTTGGATTTCCAAAATGTTGGGATTACAGGCATGAGCCACTGTGCCTGGCCTCAAATTTTTTTTTTTTTTTTTTGAATTGTAGGAGTTCTTTATATCAGTAGTCTACAATATTTTTGGCACCAGGGACTGGTTTCGTGGAAGACAGTTTTTCCATGGACCACAGAGGTGGTGGTTTCGGGATGAAATTGTTCCATTTCAAGATCATCAGGTGTTAGATTCTCATAAGGAGCATGCAACCTAGAATCCTTCACATGTGCAGTTCACAATACAGTTTACACTCCTATGAGAATCTAATGGCACTGCTGGTCTGACTGGAGTCAGAGCTCAGGCAGTAATGCTCGCTCACCCACTGCTCAACTCCTGCTTGTGTGGTTCGGTTCTTAACAGGGCACAGATTAGTATTAATCTGTGGCCCAGGGACTGGGGACCCCTGCTTTATATATTCTGGATATTAATTTCTTATTAGATACGTGGTTTGAAAATATTTTCTCTTACTCTGTAGTTGTTTGCCTTTTCACTGTGTTGATAGTGTCCTTCAATGCATGAAAGTTTTAAGTTTGATGAAGCTGATTTATCTGTTTTGTTGTTGTTGTTGTTGCCTGTGTCTTTGGTGACATATCTAAGAAATATGGATAAATCCAATGTCATGAACCTTTCCCTGTATGTTTTCTTCTAAGAGTTTTTTAACTTTAGCTTTTATGTTTAAAGCTTTGATCCATTTTGACTCAATTTTTGTATGTGGTATTATAAGGGTCCAGTTTTATTATTTGTGGATATCCAGTTTTCCCAGCACCATTTGTTGAAGAGACTGTCCTTTTCCCATTAAATGGTCTTGGCACCATGGTTGAGCATCATTTGACAGTGTATGTGAGGGTTTATTCTGGGTTCTGTATTCTTTTTCACTGGTCTATATAGTTCTGTCTTTATGCCAGTATCACACTGTTTTGATACTGTGGGTTTGTACTAAGTTTAAAAATCAGAAGTGTGAGTCCTCCAGCTTTGTTCTAATTTTCCAGATTATTTTGGCTATTAGAGAGCCCTTGAGATTCCATTTGAATTTCAGGATGAATTTTTTAGTATTTCTGCAAGAATACTGTTGGGATTTTGATAGGGATTGAACTGAATCTGTAGATTGCTTTGAGCAGGATTGTCATCTTAACAATGTTAAGTCTAACAATCAGTTAACATAGACTATTTAGGTCTTTAATTTCTTTTGGCAGTGTTTTGTAATTTTCAGTATACAGATCTTTCACTTTTTTTGGTTAAATTTATAGCTAAGTATTTTATTTTTTGATGCTATTATAAGTGGAATTGTTTTCTTCTTTTTCATATTGTTCGTTAACATTAATTTCCTTTTCTTTTCTTTTTCTTTTTTTTTTGTGAGATGAAGTCTCACTGTTGCCCAGGCTAGAAGTGCAGTGGTGTAATCTCAGCTCACTGCAACCTCCACCTCCCAGATTAAAGCCATTCTCATGCCTCAGCCTCCCAAGTAGCTGGAACTGCAGGCACCTGCCACCATGCGGGGCTACTTTTTTGTATTTTTGGTAGAGATGGGGTTTCACCATGTTGGCCAGGCTGGTCTTGAACTCCTGACCTCAGGTGATCCTCCTGCCTTGGCCTCCCAAAGTGCTGGGATTACAGGCGTGAGCCACCACGCCCGGCCTTCCTTTTCATATTGTTCTCATGTTGTTCATATATAGAAATATAACTGGTTTTTGCATGTTGATTTTGTGTCCTGCAACTGCTGAATTCATTTATTAGCTCTAATAGGCTTTAAAAAAATTCTTTAAGGGTTGCTACATACAAGATTGTTGGCCCAACTTGGTGGCTCACGCCTGTAATCCCAGCACTTTGGGAGGCTGAGGCGAGAGGATCACCTGCGGTCAGGAGTTTGAGACCAGCCTGGCCAACATGGTGAAACCCCATTTCTACTAAAAATAAAAAAAATTAGCCAAGTGTGGTGGTTGGCACCTGTAATTGCAGCTACTCTGGAGGCTGAGGCATGAGAATTGCTTGAACCCAGGAGGTGGAGGTTGCAGTTAGCTGAGATCACAGCACTGTCCTCTAGCCTGGGGGATAGAGTGAGACTCTGTCTACAAAAAAACTAAAAACATAAAAGAATGGTAAATATTTCTAATAATCAGAGGCAGATATCCTTAAAAATGATTTCCTTTACAGATGTAGATTTCTTTTACAAAAGAATTTCGGGATAGCCAATTAAATTCCAGAAAGGTGTATTTTAGTTCAATAGGGTTTTGTCTTTTCTTTTTTTTTGAGACAGAGTTTCCCTTTGTCACCAGGCACCAGGCTGGAGTGCAGTGGTGCAATCTCGGCTCACTGTAGTCTCTGCCTCCTGGATTCAAGCAATTCTCCTGCCTCAGCCTTCTGAGTAGCTGGGATTACAGGCGTGTGCCACCACGCCCAGCTAATTTTTGTATTTTTTTAGTAGAGGCGGGGTTTCACCATGTTGGCCAGGATGGTCTCGATCTCTTGACCTCGTGATCCACCTGCCTCGGCCTCCCAAAGTGCTGGGATTACAGGCGTGAGCCACCGCTCCCGGCCTAGGTTATTCTTTTTAACATAGCTACTGTTTCTTAGCTAAAATTACTGAGTTCACGGTAATGGGTGGAGCCCATTAAAGAATGAGGCCAACAGGCTGGGGGCAGTGGCTCACGCCTGTAATCCCAGCACTTTGGGAGGCCAAGTTGGGCAGATCACTTGAGGCCAGGAGTTTGAGACCAGCCTGGCCTACATGGTGAAACCCTGTCTCTACTAAAAAAAATACAAAAATTTGCTTGGTGTGGTGGGGCATGCTTGTAATTCCGTCTACTTGGGAGGCTGAGGCATGAGAATCACTTGAACTGGGGAGGTGGAGGTTACAGTGAGACTGAGATCACGCCAGCCTGGGCGGCAGAGCTAGACTCTGTCTCAAAAAGAAGAAAAAAAAAAAAAAAGAAAAAGAAAAAAGAATAGGGCCAAACAAAGCATTGTATATCTAGACTCAGCATGAATAGATCTGAAAAAGAAGCAAGCCTATTTTACTTTACGGCCTACCAAGGATAGCTTTCTTTTCCCGTTCAGGGCAGGATAGTAACTAAGCCAAAAGGTTAACAGATTAAAAATTTTTTTTAAAATCAATTAGTCACTTGAGGTTTTTATTTGCCTTTCATAAAGTCCTTAAATAAAAATATTGCAATCCTTTTAGAAGCTTCTGCATATCAATAGACATCCCTAGATAAGACTAATTTCAGAGCCCCCAATCACATGCACTTCAGTTCAGTGTTGTTCATTTGGAACATTGCACTGTAACTTACCTTTAGTAAGATTTCACCCTTTCTGTAAGACTTGGCTGCCTCCAGGGCCTAATACTTATGCATGCATAAGCCAGAAGGAACTCAGTTCTTCACAAATTAAGGATCATATTTTTACCTTAAATATTGGCTTTGCTCTCAGGTTCCTCTGATCAACTTAGCTAATGATTTTTTTTTCTATCTAAGTGCACAAGAAAAATGAAGCAAAGCAGGTAGAATACACAAATCCCTGTGAGTTTCCGAAAGCCAAATATTATACTCCCTCCAATATTGCCATTTACTGCTGGTTTCTTTTGACCCAGTCAGATGTAAGAGGTCTCTAACTAGATCCAAGCCAGTTAATATCAGATCTAATCTGATCCTGGACCGTGTTCAGTTTCTGTCATGAATTCCAAACCCGGTTTGGATCAGAATTTTGCTCAAAGAAACTTGTAGAGCTCTAAACACAAATTTTTCGAACTTTGGAATTTGAGAGAGAACTTACCACGATCCCCAACTGCTTCAAGAGAGTAATGGATATAGTACCCTGGCGGGTACCTCGCTTGGTCACTCGGTGCTCTTAGGGGTCACTAGAAGCTCTACTTCAGATCCCACTTCTGACACCATCTGTTAAAAGAAAAACTTCAGCTGAATTCAATTTAAAAGACTTTGAGTGAAGAACAATTCACAAATCAGGCAGCCTCTGGAGCCAAAGTAGGCTCAGAGACTTCAGCACAGCCGTGTGGTAGAGGAGGACTTATGGACAGAAAAAGGAAAGTGACGTACAGAAAACGGAAGTGAGGTACAGAAATAGCCAGATTGGTTATAGCTTGGCGTTTGTCTTATTTGAACATGGTTTGAACAGAATCAGGTCCTTAAGGCATCAGGACCTCTACGTCTCCATTTGATATCTCCTTGTCTATGTGTTGCATTCTTTCTTGCAGTCATTAACTTGTAAAAATTTACTCCTTTTATTATTGGGGACCATAGTTCCTGCAGTTCCTGGGTTATATGTTTACACAGTGGACATAGGGAATTGGGAATAGGGAAGAGCTGTTTCTAGTCAGGAAAACTTAAGGAAATGAATGGTATGGCCCAGTCTGTTTCATGGGCCCAGTTATTGAGAGGGTCCGATTGACAGCCCCATTGAAATCAGTAGGATGGGAGAGTTTTATGAAAACTCTCCCACCCTAGTGATTTAGGGATGCTGGGCACACAGAACAGTAAGGAGATAAGACTACCTGATGTACATCAAGTGCACAAAGCTACTGTAAATGTCAAACGTGTACAATGGATAGAAGTAGGATGTGCTGTAGGAGTTCAGAACCTGGGGCGTACAAGGCAGCATCCCTAAGAATGAAAGTAGAACTGAGTGTTGATGAGTGAATAGGATTTTGTAAGTGAAGAGGAATCCTGAGAGCAAATCCGGGTTGCAGGGGACAGTGAGGTATGAAAGATTTGTACAAGGTGTTTTGGGAGGACCATGTTATTTGCAGCTCCCATCTTCCATGTAATCTAGTGGTACTTTTTTGGGGATGTGGTGGGGTAGGGGTCAGTTCCATTTTGAGAATCTGCTAAGTGCTATGGGAAACCCAGATATGCACAAGTAAAATTTTACTAGTTGTGTCAGAATGTTTATGGATTTCTTGAAGCTTATCTTTGGACTCAGGTTGAGAATCTCTACTTTAAGCATTTCAGCTTGTCTTTTTTCTCTACATTGTGTGTATGCGTCAGAATGTTTATGGATTTCTTGAAGCTTATCTTTGGACTCAGGTTAACAATCTCTACTTTAAGCATTTCAACTTGTCTTTTTTCTTTACATTGTGTGTATACATTTTAAAGCCCACCTTTATGCTCCTGATTTTCTGACACATAGCACTGAATGTTTTTTTGTTTTTGTTTTTTTGATAGAGAGAGTCTCACTCTGTTGCTCAGGCTGATGTGCAGTGGCACGATCTTAGCTCAGTGTAACCTCCATCTCCCGAGTTCAAGTAATCCTCCCTCCTCAGCCTCTCGAGTAGCTGGGATTACAGGTGTGAGCCACGGAGCCCAGCCTCTAGCTGTTTCTGCTAGGAAGATTGAAAGAAGTGCAAATAAGGCACCAGCTCTGTGCTCAGCAGCAAGGAACGGGAGGCTGGTTTGTCCCCTTGCAATTTCTTCGTGACCACCCCTGGGACCAGTCTTCTGCAGTGTTCAGACTGTGTTCCAAAAACTTCCCTGCACCAGCGGCAGGGCTAGATTTCCCACACGGCCATGATTCATGTAGTGGCAGTTTCAAAGTCAGATCCTTTCCTTACACGCGAATTC